>QTSX02005924.1:0-117985 GCA_014839935.2 Entomophthora muscae | reverse complement strand
TTCTAAATTGAATAATATATGTTTATCTCAACAGGTTTGGAAACTACTGTACTGTATGGCAACAGTAGGATCTTTTGCTCTCCACTTAATTATAATCAAGCTAGGAAAAGGATTCAGAATATCAACTCTTTACTAGGCAACTGATATTGAGGTTGATCTAGCTGCCTGTGTTTATATGAGTTAGCTCATAATGCTAAGAAGAGAATGAAGTAGCTTTAGGGTGTTGTGGCAGGAGGCCCAACATTAGGTGTGTGTGGTTTTTGAAGGAAGCTCACTTGACAACTTCCACAGCTCAGTATCCTTTCTGACGCTGTACAACTATCCCTCAGTCCAAGCGGAGTAGTTGTCTACCTGGGTCACATTCCAGGGCTAGCTAGCCTGACTGGCTACTAGTTGGTGGAGGTGATTGTTACACTATACTGTATTTAATCAGAGCTACGCTAATATAATAGGCTCATATCCTTTTAGCTTATAGTGTTTGGCCTGGCGGCCCAGTCCATGATGAACTCTTCTAGATGTAATGTAAATGACAGCCCTCCTGTTCTAGACATAATTAAAGGTTAGAATAGTAATTATTATGTGGTGCATATTGAGGTGCTTGCAGACAGGAACAAATTAATGAGCAGCAATTGCATGTTCCTTTTATTAATTACAATGCATGAATTTGTTGATGCCAGGATATGCTTTGGTTGTTGATTCATTGATCCTGCAGCCTGTAGCCTGCACCGTTCTGTTGAAACCATTCCAAAGAGTGATTGCCAGCTGGCCTGCAATAATTGGTTGAATCCGTTAATTAGTCAATATCTCAAAATCCTGACAACTGGTGTAGTTTCATCTTTTGTGATTGGATGGCTGGTATTCTGAGATGGGGTTGAAAATAAGCTCATCTGGAAAGCAATGGTGAGGAAGCTTGTTTAAATTATTATTTGAGCTTTAAATGGGTTCACAGAAAGATTGAAGAATAAAGTGAGATGACTTTTGGTTGTAGAGTATTGGATGTGATTTGGTATTGGGATATTTGAGTTGATGGAATGGTGATTGTATTAGGAGTTAAGGTGAGTTGATTGAAGATTGGAGCTATGCTTTAAAGGATCCTTTGTCAAGGATAGATTTGAATGGGGCGATCGTGGATGAATCAGATTGGGGGATACTTGGATTCCCCTTGGCATCGAAAATATGGATGTGGAATTTATTTGAATGGAATCACGTCACCGCAGAGTGGATAAAGCAACTGGGGAAATGTAGCAGTCACCTTACACTTCAAGGATATAAAGCCGATAAGATAACCCCAGAACTTTGGAGGATTACAATGGATAACGGCCTCCAAAAGAGACGCCCGGTGATGGGTGGGAGTAACTATACAAGCCTCGCATTGCTCAATGATGAAGTCAATAGCGAGGGTATAACTGAGGAAGAAGTTCTGAACAGGACGGCTAAGCTCGAGAAGAGTCGGCCAAGCGACATCTTTTTGAAACCTGGCCATCAGTTTATTGAAAATGAAAATAAAAGGAGTGGAAACAAGGTATTCTTAACCTTAGCTTAACCCAAGAGAAACAGTTTTAGTGGATGCTGCCATTTTAGTTTGCCATAATTCAGAGCATATAGTTTTAGTGTTGGGAATGATAATAATTTATAGGGTAATTTTATTAGTGAATTTTTTATTATATACATTCTCCTAAATCACTATTTTTAATTTTAACACAATTCCTTGTTGAAGTGGTAATGTTTTATAGAATCCTCTCAAAACCAGGGATTCGGTTTTAAATATACTAGCACATTAACAAGACTTTATTTTTCTTGATATTTTAGCCATAGCTTTATCTTCTAATCTTCAAAAATTAATACGATTTTTAGTACTTGGAATACTACAAAGAAAATCAGATCCTGTTAAACTTGGTACTTCTGGTTTCGCTGTCAATGTTCACCCGGTACTATCGCATCGGGAGAGCCAATAAACCCATCTGGGACGAAGTAAGCTTTTATCCCAACCATCAAGTTCAGAAGCTAAATTGGGCATTTTGATTGCAGGTCCATTTCGGGAAGGTACTTCCCACATTTCGCGCCATAGAATTAAAGCATGTTTTCAATCTAGTTCGGTTCGCATTATTTACGAGGTACCTTCTACCACGACGTGCATCCGCCCCTGGGGAAAATGCTGGTTGCGCTTGGGGGGGAAGCTTGCAGGCTACGATGGGACATTTAAGTTTGAGGGAGAAATATACAACGAAAAGATCAACTATGTTGCGATGCGTATATTCCATGCGACGTTTGGGATGGCTCTCGTCCCTATAGCCTACCTGACGGCCCTTGAGCTAGGGATGCCCAATAGGGCATGTCTCCTTGCAAGTGGGATGATCTTATTTGGTGAGTGGAGCTTAGGGATGTAGCTAACCTTTTAGACAATGGCTTTACGGTCATCAGTCGTTTTATTCTTTTGGATTCAATGTTACTTATGTTTATTGCCATGTCTGTATACTTTCTTGTCGCTTTCCACACGACGCAGGCCATGTAAGACAGTATAAACCATTCAATAACATCAAGGCCGTTCTCAAATATCTGGTGGATGAGCATGGCAAGCTTAGGCATATTCTTAGGCTTGGCTTCAAGGTATGATGATGTTTAGACTAGACTCATGAAAGCAGTGTTAAATGGATTGGGCTGTTTGCTGTGGCGCTGGTTGGACTGGTAACATGCTTGTTTGAACTTGGCTCAAGGTTCTAGTACACTCTAGAGGACTTGTGGACAAAGTACGGAGATCTGGAGATGCCAAAGGTAAATGTGCTCGCAGATGCTAACATGTAAAGACGGTGTATGTGTATCATTGGATTTCCCGCTTCATCTGCCTGATATTTATTCCTATTACAGTATACATACTATGCTTCCGTGCCCATTTTGCTATTCTGAACAATTCGGGCCCAGGCGATGGAGTGATGGACTCTCTTTTCCAAGCCAGACTCAACCGCAACAAGATATTGAATAGCCCTGCAGGTATGTTGTCATTGTACAGCTTAACATTTAGAAATGATGTATTTTTCCAACATCACCCTCCGTTCAGGAACTCTTGACGGAGGATTGCTTCATTCACATCCCCACCAGTACCCTCTGGGAAGCGGGGAACAGCAAATCACATGTTATGGCTACAAGGACTCTAACAATGATTTCATGGTTCTCCAGGTGGGAAGTGCTCCTCCCCAGACTCTTCCTGTTGCTCCTTCCAAGGTTCAGGACCAGGATCTGATTCGATTACGCCACGTAGAAACCGGAAAGCACCTGCGAGTGCAGCCCTCGCACGATGCCATTGTATCTTTGAATAGGGCATACGAGGTGAGCGGGAGCCTGGATAGGGACAATCATGTCCATCAGCACGAGATCTGGCGGGTTGAGATTGTGGATGACCTTCTTGGCAGCAAGCCCACCGTTGTCCAGACTCTCTCTTCACGCTTTCGACTACGTAACCCAGCTACAGGCTGTTTGCTCGCAAGCGCAGAGAACAAATACCCCAGCTGGGGGTTTAACCAGCGTGAGGTTTACTGTATCAAGGATCCAACTGCTAATGGAGACGAGACTCTATGGAATGTCGAAGAGCTGCGGTATGCAGGTGGTAAGCTTCAAACTTGAACTCAAATAACCCACAGTGCCCCCTGGCCCCAGGCGCCACATCCCAGCAAAATTCTTAAATGACTTTGCCCGTATTCACAAGGCCATGTGGAGTACCAACAATGCATTGACGCCTGACGAGGATAAATATGACCATCTGACTTCCCATGCCTGGGAATGGCCCCTCATGCGCCGCGGCATCCGCATGTGTGGCTGGGGCGATTCCGATATCAAATACTATATGCTAAGCAACCCTTTTGTCGTGTGGTTGTCTAGCTTGGCTATTCTGGTATATCTCATTCTTCTGCTGTACTATTACATCCGCATGAAGCGCCATATCCGTGAATGGCTGTATCGTAAATGCCAGCTTTAGATGTTGTCTAACTCTTGTAGATGACTGGAGGAACTTTCTATTTACAGGCAAAGTTCTTGTGGGGGGGATGGGCATTGCAATATGCTCCCTTCTTTCTCATGGGACGTGTCCTGTACGTACATCACTACTTCCCTGCCTTATACTTCGCATGCCTGTTTGCTCCGTTTGTACTCGAACATGTCTTGAAGTCTTTTGGGATTTCTCCAGCCGGCAGGGACCGGGTTTTCGCTGGTACGTTGCTAGCCATTGTATCGTCGTACATCTACTTTTCCCCCATGACATTTGGGATGGAGTTCCCATCGACAGAGTTTGCATCGCGTGCTTGGCTCTCAACGTGGCACTTCCACGGAACCGAAGCCAATTGAATTAGCATGCCTCCCATAAACTAGAAATGCATAACCATGCCTTTAATAATAAAGTTTCATTGTTGCACTGCCAATTAAACGCATTATAAAATATCATTTCTAAGCTGACTTTCAGCAGTGATATTTAAGTTAAAGAATATTCCAAAAGCCAAAAGGCGTCTTTAAATCAAAGCCAATGGTTAAAACGAGAGCTATAAAAGTAATTTACATATGTGCTTGAAGAATATATTCGGGTCCATAAAGAGAGCTAAGTTCAACAGATACTTAAGCCTACAAATCAATCTTGGGGGTTTCTTGTGTTGAGTTTATACTTCTAGGAAGTATAATAAACGAAATAAAGGGGAAGATTAAGAAGAGAATGATACTTTATTGAATATGAATATAGCTTAATATATAGTATCATGACAAGCCACAAGCCGTCCATATACGTCATGCAGGTCATGGGGCTTATCTGAGTAATGTTCCTCTTGAGTCACGAGGCTTAATCAAGTTGTGTTCCATTTAGGACCTGGATCGAGTAATCTCTGTCATAGATGGTTAACTGATAAAGGTGCCACCGGTTTATTGACTGAGCGGTGAACCACTCGGTGGGCCGCTTGGTGATTTACTCGGGGCGTTAATTCCCCAAGAGGGAGTAATTGAAGATGTTGTGACACTTGGAAGTTCAAAGCTACATGATATCTTAATAACTAAGTTAGCCTTACCCATATAATGTACCCTACCTGTCCTATATACCCAGACACTACATACAGAATCATATAAGAGAATTAGTAAATCATTATCTGTTAAACCAGTCACAATCTAGCCAACAGCTACAAGCTCCCCGGGAGTATAACTAAGAGCTTTTTATTGATATTCATGGCATCTATATCTTTTTAACCTGTGGCAGCTTTTACCCTGATCTTTCAAACAGCTATCAGTGGCTACCTACACAAGTTATACTGCTCTTGTCAATTCTGCCTATCTTAATTGGCTGTTCTTGGTTCTATTACACTACTGGCCTTTACAAGGCAACCATGGTGTCCCAGATGCAGCTTACACTCTTCTTGAGCTGGTCTACCAGTGATTTTTGGTTGGCTAATTTTTTACCTGCCTTAGGTGGCACTAGAGAGTTACATCATTTCTCATAGGTTGCTTGCAATTCTTTCAAACTTACCCTCCTGCTTGCAGAATATAAACAGTAGGTACTTCCTTCCCATATTAGCTCTGGTTAGAGTTCTTATCCGGACAGTAAGCCATTTGGCTCAATAATAGCTGGCTGAGCTAGTGATTATATGGCACATACTGGACAATCTGGTTTAATACCAATTCAGGGATTATATGGCGTATAGCTACATCATAGATCTGCACTTCAAAGCAAACGTTACTCTGTGTAGCTATGATTCACTCCTTTGTCCCTCTATTGGGTTGATGATAGGGTCAGTATAGCATCACTCATCAATAAGCTAGGAAAGTTGTCAAAGACATGATCAGCTGCAGACTATACAGCTTGTAACCATCAGTTACTACCAATAAGCTATAAATTATACAGCGTACAGCTGTTACATTTAGTAATACTGTTGTAACATCTTTGATTACTTCCTCTCAGGAAAGTAATTCCTTGAGTAACTTCCTAAATGATTCACCAACTAATCATTAAGTTGGTGACACTCTTATCATTTGCCATCTATTACAGGGATCAAACATTTTGAGCCCCAAGAGGAACACTACTTGGACAAGCCTCATGACTACCATGACGTACATGGATAACATGTGGCTTCTCATGATACTATATAATACTCTAAACTCATATCAAATAAAAGATCATTCTCTTCTTAATTTCCCCTTTATCTTGTTTATTATACTTCCCAGAAGTATATTCACAACAATACCAATCCAGCAATAAACCACATGCAGGCAGTACATTTGATGTAACCAACCCAGCAATGATACAATATGTCATCTTCAAGATCTGATAGCAATGATTAGATGGATCATTTGTGGCCAATCAGCTCAAGTCCACACAGAGGAATGCAATAGATATCAGGAAATGGGTTGAGTTATATTCCCTGTTACCCTAGCCCTAACCCTAACCCCCCAACACAGGAAAATAAACTTCTAAATGCCCAAGGATCATCTTGGTCTCCAATACTGATCTGCTGCAACCCAATCCACTGCACTAAACTGGGCTTTCCAGAACCAGCTTGAAGCCAAATTTTTATTGACATGCATGAATGCCCTGCAATATTCTTAATCTTACATAGATTTAATGACAATAGTGGATAGCTAGCCTCTGAATAACCCTGATACTGGGGTGATGATTACCGGTGAGCCTATGTATAAAGAAACTTGATTAATAAGATCTATCCCTCCACTCATGCTCAAGAAACCCTGCATCTGAACCTTGAGCTATCTGGCAATTAAACCCTCTTATAAATCACCAGTTTGAGGGTTCTCTTAGCTGGTTTGCTTCAGAAACCCATCCAGGATTATGTTGAAGTAGTGCATCTAACTATGAGACATAGGTCCACCCTTGGTTGGTGAACTGACTTGAGTCACAGCAAGGCCTTCAGGTGCAAAGCCTAAGCTTTATTCCAAGGGAGCTGCCAACTTGGTTTGATATTTTTATATCCAACACTTATTGGGCAGGGGGCTGATTGTATCCTTGAAGCTTTGTGATTGTTCCAGATCCAAATACAATAAAGCTGCATTTAATAGCTTCAAAAATCTAACAACTATCTATCTTTGGGCTGATTTTCTAGCCCATTCTCAGGAGAGATAAGCTTGGTGTGCCGGTTGAAGATTAGCTTTCATGCTCAAATGAACCTGCTAATATGCTGTAGTCCCAGAGAAATTATTGGCTGCTGAGAGGTCTGGCAAGCAACCTCTACCCAGCACCTGAACAAGTCTCATAATACAGATAAAGTTTCCTGGACACTAGGAATATTTGCTAAAGTTTGAACCAAAACCTAGCTTAGCCTGCAATAAATTCCCTAAACTGGGCTTAAATTGGCCAGACATCTCACTGTCACCAGTGACATTTTTCTGTTAATATAAAGTGAGGTCCAGGACATGAATCCAACCCTGAACCCTACTATATGCAGCCTGCCAGCCCAGAGGGCCAAGGGGCTGGCCACCCACAGTTTTTGAGCTCAAATCTGAAAGTGATCTGAATGAAAATCTGCCAATGCAAAAATCCTTGTCAATATCACAAGAAATTGCAAGCAAATGGCCAACATATAGCACCAAAAGTTATCTCAAAGTGGTAGCAAAGCACATCAATGGGCTCAACAGAGGAACTTGACACCCCACCAATAAAAGCCCCCAAAAGATTTTATGAAGAACTGGGAACAGAGCATGCCTCTCATTCCTGTTTGCTCTCTTCAACCAGGCTAGTGAAAAGAAGAATCTAACTATATATTACCTAATACCAGCCATTGACAAACACATGTGCCTGATGACATTCTGTCTCTCCCAAGTTTTCACTGTCTTCCCACCTGAGTTTTCAGAATACCAGTCTAATAATGAAGCCTGGTATATGGTATTTATACAATTCCAGGGTAAAGCTACCTCATCATCATATTGAATAATAAAATAGTGATGAATAAAGGGTTCAACAAGATCTTATCATATATTTTACTTATTTTCTATCATCTCTAAACCAAATCCACAAGTCCCGCCACTCCTTCCACCACACCTGTAGATCCCATGATCCCCACGTCTGGATTATCATATCCCCTGGTTTTCTCTTTGGACAAATTAATTTTATCAAACATCTTGTAGAACCATCTTACTTTACTTTTACTTTAGAAAACATCTTACTTGCAGAATCACTTCAAGAACCTGTCAAACTGTAAATTTCTGAGGCCTGCCATTAGCTCTGGATAGAGATATATTTCCCAGACTATCAAAAAAGGCAGGCCGCGTGCAGGCAAAGCCTCTCCAAAACCTGGAGGACTTGGCCCATACTGTAGACAAGCGTTTTGTACTGGCTTTCACAGCAACAACTTATTCCCCTTTTCTGGAGCACCCTCCAACTGTGGAGGAGACTTTAATCCATCTGGATTGTTTGCTTTCTTGGTGTTTCCCTGCCTTAAAACAATTGGCAGGACAACAGGAAAATATGGGCCACATTTTACAGGGTTTGGCTAACCTGCGGCCCAGAAAAGTGGGAATAAAATTCCAAAATTAGTGGAATCTGGTCAAGCAATTCCTCCAGCCGGGGGGTCCCTCAGCCCAAAGTAATTGGTTTTGGGAGCATCCCAGTTGTGACGTCAAAGGCAGGCATTAGGGGTAATGTATACCCTGAGTTCCTGGAATGCACTTAGCTAAACAGGTGGCTGTTTCTTACACTTGGGTCTGCTTCTCCTATTTTTGTGGGCCCAGACCAGGGAAGATTAGGCTGTTACTTTTAACTGGCTCCCCTTTTATTGCTTTCCAAAACCCCCTCCTTTAAACTCCTGGCACTATCAACCCTCCTATGCATATAATGGAAGCAAGTGCCGTCAGGTCCCTTGCTTACCAATTCCAATCACCAAATAAAACTCCTGATTTTGCAAATTTATTTATAATTTTGAAGGTTTATTAAATAACATAGGTTATTGTCCTGACTCCTGCTGTCATTCCTACTCCCACTTTCCTCTGGTCTGCCTTCCCTGCTGCCCATGTTTTTTGTTGAGATTTGATCTAAGAGGATCCAAACTTGGTTCAAACCCTTGGAATTGTCCTAACGCTTGCGGTCTGTCTGCCTGGAAGTGTTAGTTAAAACTTATTCCGCAACAATGGTGCCTCCTTTACATAAGGTGTCGCGGATCCTGAATGGATTAGACATTAAGTTTTCCACTTAGGGATTGAGCAACAAAACAATTGTGTGATTGCTTTATCTCAACCTAGTTATAACATAATTAATTACGTTAAGAACACATTAAAAATGGGTATTCAAAGCGCCTTTTGAATGTACATCAGATGCAAGCTTTACTTCTGAGGTTATAAATAGGTCAATATAGATATTGCCAATTGCCTCCATTAGGCAAGGCATGTGAAATCAGTTGTTCTCTTGGCGGCTTTTTTACTGTACCTCTCCACTTGTGACGGAAATTGCAGAATAGTATGAAGCTGTTTCTAAGTGATGGGGAATTACCACCCAAATCCACATAGGATTAATGATTAACCACCAATTTGGCTTCAGATATCTTTTTGTAAACTTTCCAATTGTAATACTAGGATTAAGTAGAGCAATTAATCCTAACCAAAGTAGCCCAAGATAAATGGCCTGAGAAAGCATCAATGTATCTTCAGAATAAAATTATGGACATTGGGAGGTAACATGATTTTCAGTTTCCAGAATGGAGGTGAGCTCCAAGATTGGCTTGCATGAAATTAACATTGGGCGGCACTGACAACAAAGTTTCAACTGCAGAGTCTCATCTTCCAGAAATGATTTGGTTGAGAATTAGATTGTACATAATATATTGTAACAACCCAACCACAGGATGCATTTTGAAAAGTAAATTAGAACTAGGGATAAATGATTTTTATTGAGTAAAATTTTGGGAGGACTCAACTCTTAGAGTTGAAACAGTGAAAATGATTCAATATATATCAAAAATTGACTAAGCAATACCACCTGAATCTTGGCCTCCTATTCCTTCCACATTGTCAAGTAAGTATCTGGTCCAGGTTGCAAAGAACCCTTGTGTGACCAATTTCTGATGACCATGCTGATTAAAAAGCTTGTATTGGGTGACCCTCAAATTACACCAATTTATGAACATCAGTTTGCAAGGAGGAGCTGGTTTCAGCTGACAGACTGGAGAAGCTGTAACCCATTTTTGATCAACTGTTTGATTTAAATCTGTTAACTTGGTCAATTTTGATAAAGGTTTCCTGGCTTTTCAAGCCTTCCTGCTTGGGTGGATAATTCACAGCATGATGGAACCTACTGTGATACCACTCTCTTCCTTTAGGAAAGTCCTTCTGTCTATGCCACCATTCCCCTGGTTGTCAGGGGTCCAGTCTTGAGCAGCCAGCCCGTCGTTTCCAGGGGTAACCCAGGTTGGGTTTTTTGCAGGCAATGTCCATCACAAGAGGGGAGCTAACTTAAAAAGGCAGGAGACAGACTTTCCCACCCAGGACCATGGGCTGGCGGCCAGGATTATAGTGTCAATCACCCCTGTGAGGGTGTTGCACACAATCCCAAACATCTTACCAGTATGGTTGGTTGGAAGGTTGGGTGAGGAAGCAGGCATAGGGTTTGGGGTCATGGGCGGTTCCATGGCTAGGTCATAAGCAGGAAGATAGTTGAATTTTACTCTGAACAACTTGGCTGTTGAAAATATCCACAGACCTTGTTGGTTGTATCTAACTACAGATTGTATGCAGGCCAGAGGATTGAATTTGAGTATCTTTTTGGGGTGTAGTCCTTGTATTCAGATTTTAGAGGGTAGTAGGTAAAATGGACGGGTCTTAAGGGTACACCAGGAGGACAAAAAACTGCGGGCAGTGGGGCTGGAGGGCCAGGAGATCTCAAACTGAATTAGTAGATAGCAAATACAAAATAAGGCAATAGCTGTGTGAGCCAAAATAACATAATCTTTATTCAAAAATGGCAATAAGGTTTGAGCGCAGAATCTATAGGCATATATAGCATCCTGCCTCCAAACTTAGTATTTTCCATAAGGTTTTCATCAAAATATTGGGAAAAGTGCGGGTGGCCAGGAGGCCCGGGTGAAGGAGCGGCAAAATGGCACCTTGGCTGGATGTTCTCTCATTGGTCAGAACATCCAAATTGGTCACTTGATTTCCTTGATTTTTGCTGTGGTCACAGGGTCGGGCCCAAAGCCCAGGTTTTCCCTTGGCAGTTGAGTTTGATTGGTTACTTGAGAGGACTTCAAGCTCATGAAGTTCACGGGGCCACTTTCTCTGCCTTCATTAGGCAATTCAAGAAACTCCTCCTCAGGAACCATCATAATTGAACCTGTACTGGTATTCTGACTTCAGGTCTTAGCAGGGGCTTCAGCTTGTGGGGGCTTGATATCAGAAAAACATGGGCGGGCAGACAGGCTCTTGGTCCATGGGGCCAGCGGCCCGCAGGAATTTGGGTTCAGGGTTTGAATCCCGCCCTTGGGCCTGGGTTTTGAGGGGTAACAAATTGTCAATCCTGACACTGGTGGAAATTCCCTTGCCTCCTACTATATAACTGCAGCACTATCATAATAAATAACAGTTTTGTTATCATATCCTTATATTCTTCTGTCCTACCAAAGGCTGTCACTATACCATCAACAGGTATAGTAATAAGAATTAGGTCCCTGAATAATTGTTTGTAGAAAATAGCACCCTTTACTGCTAGCTTTACGACATTGGCGCTCATGTCTTACTACACCATCAGCCCTCACCCCTGTGGTTCTGTCTATGAGGAGGGAGGAATGTCCCTGACTGAGCCTTCTGTCACTTCTTCACCCTATTACCAGGCACCAGCCTTCACTGCTGCCAATGTCCATGCTGGGGAAAGAGCAGGAGCTCCTTATGGCCTGCTCATCCTCAGTCATTTCATGCCGGAACACCAATGTCCCCAAGCAATTGTATTTGGTCAACCACTGCTCTTGCAAGCCCCTGCTCCCTTGGAAATGAACGTTAACTCTTCCCCCTCTGAGGACACCATTTGTAGTGCCATCCACACCATGGACTCTAGTGCTGCTGACAATGGCGCTTGCTCTGAGCATCTTGCTCTTCAGCAACCTTCTGCAAAAAACTCCTTGGTTTGTTTCTAGAACCTCTCCCAGGTTAACTCTGACCAACTCTTTTGTGACCTCTGCACTGTCAAACATATCAAGGACTATTTACAACAGCTCGCCCATCCTGCTGTATGCCACAACCAAATGCACATGGGTTGCATCCAAAGCCTAGTGTATGACCAGGGGATACTGGTATTCAACCAACAGAAATTCCTCCAGGTCCTTTACTCTGAGCTTGGCAACACTTTTACCACTGTTAACCAGTACCTTGCTGAAGTTACCAACACCCAGAATACCATGCTGCACTGGGTGGACGCCATTGAGAAAGGAATAGCCAAGTTAGTTCCTGCGCATGTGGTACAAACTCTCACCCATCAGGGTGTAGATTCCAATTAGATTAGTGTGGTTACAAACCACATGCTTGAGACTGGCCCATGGTTCAAAGCCTGACTCATGAGGTGGCAGTTTTGAGCTGCCACCTTGCCACCATTCCCTCATTCAACCCCAAACCTGCTGCTATGGACAACTCCCCCTCCAGCTATCTTCTTGGCTGTGGCGTCCTTGAACTCTTTGATCACTATAAGAAGATGCAGGCGGAACTGGTCATAAAAAGCGCTGATCTGACCTTTCTGTTTGATGGCTATCACACTGTGTCAGAGTTCCAAGATTGTCTCAAACTTTGACAATCACATGATAGAGCTGATAGCCAGACCCAAGCCAGGAAGGACAAGGAGGTGATAGCCTTTCTCCAAGCTGAGCTTGCCACCCATGAAAAGCACATTTCTTCTCTGGAAGACAACTTGGATATCACCTGCCAAGAGAACAAGGTCTATCAATATGAACTGGACAAGCAGTGACTTCTTCTGGACGCCTTCCAGAGCCAATTGGATAGGATGGACATTAAGATTATGGCTGTCAACTTACAGGCTATGTCCCTCCACTCCAAGAGTCTTCACAGTCCACAAGGTCCTCCAGCCCCAAGTTCTATCATATCTATGGAAGTGATGATGACCACTCTTGATTGGCCCCCAACGCTGTACAAGTATTAAAGCCAATGTTGGAGTCTGAGGATGACGTCTTGGCCACCCCTGAAGCTTCTGGGGCTGCTCAGGACAGAGAAGATGAATGTGAGAAGCAACAAGAGGAAAATTGTTGACATACCTCTGAGGCTAGGTTTGCTGCCTTTAACCTCAGCTGTTCCTGTCTCACCTGCTCCCCATTGAGGATCACGCCTGCTCCCCTCCAACATGGCTCCAACAACTTCAAGCCCGTCAACTTACCCAAGTTTGACTGCAAGGGTAATGTGGCCATGTTCTTACGCCTATACCAGAACTCTATGTATGGCGCTGACAATGCCATGAGGAACTCTACAATCATCACCTGTCTGGATGCTGAAAGTCAAACCATCATCTTGCTACGCCTCCCTGAGAATGGCTGGACTTTTACCAACATTTCCAGGACTCTGATGAAATAATTTAGTAGTCAGGAGGCCCTTCTTGGTCACAAGATGGACTTTGCTAACACCAAGCTAAAGGTGGGGGAGACTCTAGAAGTCTTCACTTCTATATTATACTTTGAAGCTCAAACCCTGTCATCTATGAGCACTGTGCAGTTTATTGATGTGCAGTCAACACTCCTCAATTCTTTACAGGTCAACCGGGAACTATATCCGGCTCTTAAGTCAGGTATTTACAACACTTGCACTGTGCCAGACCTGGTTTGCCTCCTACGTACCTACAAGGAGGAGTTTGAGGTCCCTTTCCCCAAAGGCCTCCCCCACCAGCAAGCTTAGTATATACCCTGTGTGGCTGTGGAGATGCCCAAGCCTTCTGACAAGGTTGGGCCCTCTCCAGACAACAACACTCCCTGTACTTGCTTCAAATGTGGTATGGCTGGCCACTTCTCTTGGAAATGTAAGAACCCCGCCAAAAGGTCCACTATGTAGGCATGTAGGACGCTAAGAAGGACTACACCAAGGACACTGATATTGAGGAGGACAATAAGGACCAGTCAAAAAACTACTAAGCAGCCAGGACAAGGAGAAATCCTTGGCTTCCTTTGTAATTTTGACACCCTCATCTCCCCCATACCGCTGCCCCCAACAAACCTGCTCAGAGGCCTGCAGCTTTACCATCCTCTTAGGCCAATCCTAAGAATGAACCCTCTCTAATTGAATTTGACTTCCAACCAATACACAAGGATGCTGAATCAGAAGGATTTCAAGAGAACCTCCTACATCAAGTCCTCACTGTTAACACGCAAACTCATTGGACTACACTGCGCCCTGAAGTGATTATCCCTCAAATAGCTTATAAAACAGTATCCTTACCCTACGCCAAACACCTGGCTAAACCAGGTGTTGAAGTCACCCATGAGGAAGACAGTGCTGAACAACTGGCTAAGCTGCTCCAAACAGTAAACATTTTGGCACTGCTAGAATCCCTCAAGAAAGCAAGCCCAGCTGTAGGAGCTGCCATGGCTACCTTCCTAGAGAAGGTCAAGGGACTGAGCGTACACCAGGTCTCCAAGATTGTGGAGATCAGAGAGGACCGCCAGGATTGTACCTATATCAATCTGGTAGTGAACAAAACTCAAGTCTGGGCCATACTGGATATGGGTGCTCCTGAGAACATTATATCCTTGTGACTGGTCAAGAAGCTTAAGCTGGCATCAGACTTAGCTAATCATGAAGAGTTTGGTACTGCTGAGCCACTAACCACTAGAGCAAAAGGAGCCTATTCTTCTTTACCTCTTTGCTATGGGAAGCTAATGGTCACTGCTCCTGCTATAGTCCTGGAAAACAACAGCTACAACATTCTTATTAGGACTAGCTTCATGGTCCATTATGGCACTGTGATCAACCATGGAGACCATACCTTTGGGATTTTGGGCCACTCTATACTCATGTTCTACCATGGCAACCACCCTTCTGACCTGCTCCTACGCCATCTGCACTACATCAACCTAAAGTACACATATGGAGAACTGCCAGTTGCCTATACACTGCATAGTAAGAAGGTCAAGGCGCTACCTCTCTTGGTTGGGTAAGACAAAGAAATCACATTCTACGCCTCCTGTAAGATGACTATCCCACCTGGCTCTCAGGTGAGTCACAATACAGGCCTCTTGCCGGCTCTACCGTATGGAACTCATGGAGAAATCTTTGGCATCCCTAATGCCTCCGGACTAAAACCATGGGTTGCACCAGGCATACTCATGTCAAGCAATAAGGAAGTACTCATGCTCTTGGCCAACATAAGTTGTGAAGCAATGGTTGTCTCCAAAAACCAGCTTCTGGTTTATATACAACTAGAAGAGTAAGACAACCTGCAGGAGACCGCCCTCTTTGCGGACTTCTCTGAGCTGGGACTACCCTGTGAACAACCACTGATGTTATCAGTCATAAGTTGTGACTCCATGTCTGGCCTCTCCAAAGAGCAAAAGGATCAAGCCATGGATCTATTTGCTCAGTATAAGGATGTGTTTGCCAAGGATGATTATGATCTGGGCAAGGCTGCTGACGTTGCCCACCATATTGACACCCTTGGTAGTCCACCTATCTGCTTCAGACCTATACTGTGTAGCCAAGCTAATCATGCTGTAGCCAAAAAGGAGCTCCAGAAACTATTGGGATCTGTCTTACTGGTCCCCAGTAAAAGCCCTTGGGTTTACCCTATCTTGATTGTCAAAAAGAAGGATGGCAGCAACCAAGTGGTGATTGACTACCACCAACTGAATGCTGTTACCAAGAAGGATTCATACCCCCTCCCTTACATTGACAATACCTTAGACCGCCTGGGAGGTGCCAAGTTCTTCAGTGCCATGGATCTTATCAGTGGGTAATGGCAGATTGACTTACTCCCTTCCAATCAAGAGAAATGTGTAATCATCACTGACCAAGGGCTATTCCAACCCACAAGGATGCCCCAAGGTCTGTCCAATGCTCCAGCTACCTTCCAACGGGCTATGGATGCATTGATGGGTGACCTCAAACTCACCAGTGTTCTGGTCTATTTAGATGACATTAATGTGTTCTCCTGGACCTTTAATGATCATCTGCAGCACTTGGAGGAAGTCTTCCAGAGGTTACTTGGAGCTAATCTCAAGCTCAAGCTGCACAAGTGCAACTTCTTCAAGGAGCATCTTGAGTTCTTGGGATTCATCATTAGTCAAGATGGACTCCAGCCTGTACCTCTGAAGGTGGAAGCTATTGAGAAGATGCAGAGTCCAGCCAATAAACGTGAAGTGCAAGTCTTCCTGGGGATGATTGGGTACTACTGCTTATTCATCCCCAACTTTGCATCCCTGGGCGACCCCCTTTTTTAGCTTCTACAAGCTGATAAGGAATTCTTCTGGAGCCCAGTGTGCCAATATGAATTCAACACTCTCAAGGGAACACTTACTGCCACCCCCGTACTAGCCTACCCTGACTTTTCCAAGTTGTTTGTGGTTTATATAGATGCTAGCCTGACTGCAATTGGGGCCGTCCTCTCCCAACTGGACTCTGAAGGACTCAAGCATCCTTTTGGATACTGCTTGTTTACACTTAATGTTCATGAGAGGAACTACACTGTCACCAAACGTCAGTGTCTGGCTGTGATATACTCCTATCAACAATTCAGAGTGTATCTCCATGGGGTACATTTCACAGTTGTAACAAATTGTGCCTCCCTGCAATGGCTGAAGACCCTCAAGGATCCCAAAGGGTGTCTAGCCTGTTGGGCCATTAATCTTCAGGCCTATGACTATGAAATCATTTATTGAGCCGGAGCAGCCCACCAGAATGTTGACTGTCTCTCCTGTCTTCCTACTGTTGCCTTAGTATCCCCCATGGCTGAAATTCTTTATGATAAGCTTATGAAGGATCCTTCTTCAAGGGAAGAGGAGCCAGTAGAGATATAGAGGGCTCTCAAGAAGCTAGCTGTTGATACCAATGTCTCTAAGGGACAACTCCTGAAGCTTTGTGGAGACTCTTGGCTACCTTACATATGCCCATCCCTATGCATGGACTTGGTGGTGGCTGTTCACAAGACTACTGTCCATGGTGGTATACAGAATATGTTAGCCCTGAAACACCAAAATTGCTTCTGGGAAGGAATTTATACTGATGTAGTAGATATGCTATCCACCTGTCATGGCTGCAACATTGAGAGAACTAAGGTTGCCAAGTTCCAACACAGATTTGTACACCCTGGGTTTGCCTTCCACACAGTAGCCATTGACGTAGTGGGGCCCTTGCCAATTATCAACAGTCACAACAAGTTCATCATTGTGGCTGTTGATCATCTGATTTAATGGGTAGAGGCCAAGGCAATTCCCAACCAATCTGCACTTATGATAGCCAAGTTTATCCTGGAGAATATCATATACAAACATGGTTGCCCCCAAATTCTGCTGACAGACAATGATACCAATTTCACCAGTTATATCATCCTCCGCCTCAACCAACTGATGGGAATTTGCGGGACACTATCCACCCCTTATCACTTGCAGAAAAATGGCATGATATATGGCCTTGGATGTCTATTTTCCTCTCTTTTCTCAACCAACCTCTTTTTGGAGGCCTCTTCAAGTAGCCATTTGAGTCCTTCACTGGATGGCATCCTGGTGGTTGGTTCCACCAGGATGGGAGCCAGAATTTGTTAGTCTAGCCCCCCCCTCTTACAAAAACAAGATATTTGATTGTAAAAGCTCCTGGTATACTGTACAACCCCACCCCTTTAAGGACAATAAAACCACCTACTTGTGTACTTGATCACTATGACCCCTCCTGTCTCTCCCAGACTAACCACCCACAGGATTCCAGGATCACAAATGAGATAAAATCCATCTAACTCTTTGTTTAATTTATATTACTATAAAGGGTTTGATGGACTTCATGATTTCATCTACTGCCCCTGATCCTTGATGGGAAGATTTTTCTCCTATATCATAAATTTGGCACCAATCATGTGGTGGGCATTACCCACTGGCCTGGCGGCCCGGGTCTGCTGCCTCCCCTTTTCACACTTGGTATCTTGACACACTAATGGCACCAAATCAATATGTGATTGTTGGTGGCATACGGGTTCAGATTTGTGACTTAATGTATTGCTATGCATCATACCAATAAAGAGATCCCTTTACAACTAATAAAATTATTATTATTTAATTTTTAACACTAAATTTGGCATTGATATTTGTTGTATTAAAGCATAAATTATTGTATCTATCTTATAGAATAAAATTTACTTAATTGCTTTCATAAGCTTTCTATGTTTGAAATACATACCACAAATAAAAATTTATTATATTATAAAGCTAAAAAATGTGATTTAATTATAATTATTTAACAAGAATTAAACAAAAAAGCTAAAGTAAACTCAACAAACTCTCCTTATTTGATTGGCTTGAAAGTAATGGCTTTAGGGACAAAGGAATCAGAGTTCTTGTAAAAAGCTGCCACCACATTGGGTAGCATTAAGAATCAACCAACTTCAAGAATATTTAATAGATCTTATGTATCCTGTGGGAAACCTTTTTTAAAATTATTCTTAAACCATTTGAGGATCTTCTCAATTGGATTAAGAAAGGGAGAACATGATGAGAGGAAGAGGAGTCTCATTTGGCAGTCCAAGAGGCAATAGCTTGATGTGTGACTATTTTTTAATTAGGGGCTTGTACACAACCAAATCCAATTTTTAGCCTGAAATTATCAATCACAATGATGTTGGTTGTCACATAATAATTAATCTATAAATGTTACTTGTCACATCAGAGAAAATCAAGGAAGGCCCTAATATTGTGAAAACCCTTAATTAACTGATACTGGTCTAAACTGTGGGGACCAAGAAGCACAACCATTGAATATGTTTGGGAAAAATAGTTGCATGTTGTGCCACACCATCTTTTGACTCCTTCTTGACCAACTGATGCCTAGCTCTGAGTGAGGAAAAATAATAATTCATCTATATAGAAGAGATGGACATTCCTGGTCTGCTTTAGGGCAAAATAAGCTTTGGTGTAGATGTGGCAATCCTCAATTATCTTCTCACTGTTCCTGCTGTATGGAGAAACACCCAACACTTTCCATGAGAGGCCCAAATAAAACATGTTTTTGTAAACAAGTGTTTTAGAAGCAGAAATACCAAACTTTGTTGCCAGCATTGATTAGACAGCAAGTGAGTCCAGGTGGCAATCCTTGGATACTCACTGATTGATTGCATCAATATGCACAGGCTGTAGGAGTTTTGGCAGCTGCTTAGCCTTTAGGATTTTGGCAATTTGACCGGTGTCACTGTATTTGGTGTTGAGGTTGCCAACATATCTGGCTATGACATAAAATCAGGTCACAGTATCAAAAACTGTCATTCCTCTGCTTAGACCTTTGATGACATCCTCACACTTACTATCTGTTATAAAATTAACCATTTTGAATCCTAGAACGGAATTTTAACCTGCTCCCAGCTACCAGGCAGGGGTGGGAAGCAGGAGCTCGCCCACACCTGGGTTTGCCTTGAAAAATGAATACCCAGGTGCAGGAACCACTCTTGCCCTGGCAGTAGCTGCAGGGCTTGTCCTGGGCCCCAAAAGCTATGCCCAAGCTTTGGTGGGTTTGGCTGGGCCTGGGCAAGCTAAATTTAGCTGCCCAGAACTCCCAGTTCAAGCCCATCCTCCCTTTAGTAACTTGAGGTTCCCAATTGTGAACCCCTTTTTAATCAATTTTTTCTTCTTCAGAAATTCCTGCCAATTCAGTCCAAAAATGGTAATCAAATTGAAAATGACCCCATGACCCCTTCAGCCAAACCTGCCAGAACCAATGACCAGTCAAGCAAAGATAGGCAATCAGCAAGCCAAGCAGCTGTTCCTGAAGACCCCAAAAATGATGATAAAGTAGCCAAACAACCAGAAGAGTTTGAGATGCCAAACCTTGCCACCCAGATAGCTTCATAAGAATGCTCAGAGGAACCTGCATGTGAATGAGTATATAAGCCAGAAGCACAAGAAAGATTCTGTATTGTTATTCTTACTAATAAAGTGGTTATTAACCTTTGGTTCACCAATCTAATCCCATACATATTTTTGATACTCTTTCATCTGCAATCACCTAAGCACCAGTACTCATCCTCAGGGATTGAAAGCCAAGCGCCAGTTGACAAAACAGAAACCTTTGACTACTACTGGCCTCCTGACGCTCTGTTTGGTCCTGTGCACTTCACTGAGTATCCTCATAACCCTGTCGTGTTCTGAGGCGCGGCACAGACACACAACGGGGAATCCTAACCTTAGGATTGGATTTGTACTAAGTCTTGGTTAGATGACAGGGAAGGCAATAGTGTTTACCTTGTGGCCCTGGATGAATAATCTCTACTAGGCGTGGCTAGAGAGAAGCGCAGAAGTACAGAAGACACAAAGACAAAAATGTGAATAGAACTTAATTTTATTGGTAAATATGGAAATAGAATATATAGTGGTGGAGAATACCACAAAACACTACCAGGAAGGTAGGATCACTTGCCACAAGCATAAGTGGGGCAAGTGAGTTGCGCAGAGTCAGGAAACCAAACAATCATATTTCCTGAAGCGGAAGCCAGTTTATTTTGAGAGTCAAAAGCAAAAGCAAGAGATTTGTCTTTGAAATGGTCCACCAAAGGCAAAATCAACACATGGTGAATAGCAGTATTCACAACATTGCCCCCCTCTAGATTGGCCTTTGGGGGTGATGCTTGCGGAGGAACTTGGTGTGTACACAAGCAAAAGGGCGACCACTGGAGAGGAGCTTTATAGTGTACTCAGATCCTCGTTTGAAAGTCACCTCTAAAGGACCAATCCACAGGGAGTACAGCTTGTGTGTGCGCCCACCCACACAGTGTTGGTAGTACAGGACATGGTCATCAACATCAAACTCAGGCAAGGGGGAGCGCCCAGCGTTGTCAGGAGAGAGCTCGAGCATCTTAGTCTTATATGCAGAAGCGTAGGCAGTGGCTTGTATATCAATGATGCAATTGACTAGGTCTTTGATGTGGTTGTCAGGGTTCATAGCCTTATCAGAGGAGAGTAGGGGAACCCCCAAGAGCAACAGAGTGGTGGCTTCACACCCATACAACATGGCAAAGGGGGAGTACCCTGTGATCTGGTGCCTGCTCAGACAATAGGCAAAGAGTGCAGCAGGTAAGTATAGATCCCAATTGTCAGCATCAGAGTAGGTGAGTTTCCTCATATAGAAACCAGTGTCAAGTTGGTGCGCTCAACTACCCCATTAGTGGAAGGATTATAGGGGGCAGAGAAAGACTGGTGAGTTCCTAGAGCTTCAACAACAGAGGTTACAAGTTTGGCATTGAAGTTGGTTCCGTTGTCTGATAACAGCACTTGAGGACAGCCATGGCGGTAGAAAACATCCTGCAGCAGGAAGGCAGCAGTAGTCTTAGCAGTGATGTCTTTAGTAGGGCAAGCTTATATCCACTTGCTGAAGTGGTCAATAGCAATCAGGATAAAGCGGCATCTGGAACGTGAGCGGGGGAGAGGGCCTACAGCATCAATGTTGACAGTGTGAAAGGCATGTTGAGGGGGAACTAATTTGAACTTGTGAGAAGCAGCTTGGGGTCTCTGAAGTTAGCAGTCATGACAACTAGCTATGACATCTGGGATCAACAGGCAAAGATTCTCCCAGAAGTAATTCTTCTGTAGCCAGTCAAAGGTCTTGGCAATGCCTCCATGCCCAGTCTCTTTATGAGCTTGCAACACCAAGGAGAGGCAAAGACTGGGGCGCATGTATGGTAGGTATTGACCCTGCACCTTCTTGAAGAGTTAGTTGTTGCGTATGAGGGTGTCTTCAGACAATTTGGACAGGGCAAGTCAAACCTCTTCAGTCTCACTTTCCCAGGAAGAAGGGTAACCAATTAGCTTGTACAGACGGTCTGCCTCAGCAGGATGTAGGGTAAGGATGGGCATTTGGGACAATTCATCAGCGTTCTGATGTTGAATCCCAGGGCAATGAAGCACCAAGAAGTCATATCCTTGTAGGCAGAGTGCCCATCTAGCTAAGCTTCCTTCAGGCTCCTTAAGTTGTTATAACCATTTGAGCAAAGCGTGGTCAGTGACGACAGTGAAATGGGTACCATATACGTAGTGGCAGAATTGTTTGACTGCATGCAGCACAGTGAGGCACTACTTCTCTGTAACACTATAATTCTTTTCATGCTTATTCAGCACACAGGAAGTATAGGCTACAGGGTGGTCCGCACCTTCATTGTTGAGCTGAGCCAAGATAGCCCCAATAGCAAGGTCACAAGCATCAGTGTACAAGATGAATTCCTTATTGTAATTGGGGTACACTAAAATGGGTGCTTCTTTGAGTTTCTGCTTTAGAGTCTTGAAGGCTTGCTGTTGGCTGGCGGTCCATTTAAAAGGAACATTACGCAACAGTTGGACCAGGGGTTTGCTAGTATCAGCAAAATCAGGAATGAATTGTCTATAGTAACCCATCATGCCCAGAAAGACTTGTACTTCTTGGAGGTTGGTGGGCGGAAGCATTTTGTTGATGGCTTCAACCTTCTTGGTCATTGGACAAATTTTCGTTTGGGTTACTTCATGGCCCAGGAATTCAAGGCGCTCTTTGAAGAAAGCACACTTAGAAGGCTTTAACTTTAGTCCAGCTTCTCAGATCTTTATGAACACCTCTTTAAGATGGGCTAGGTGATCAGTGAAAGTTGCGCTGAAGACTGTTATATCATCTAGGTAGACTAAGACACACAACAACTTCAAGTCACGCAGGATGGAGTCCATGGCCCTCTGGAAAGTTGTGGGGCATTACAGAGCCCTTGCAGCATGCAAGTAGGCTCAAAAAATCCTTCTGATGTGATGAGTGCAGCCTTCTGATGGTCTTCAGGAGAGAGGTCAACTTGCCAGTAGCCAGATACCAAATCCATGGCAGAGAAAAACTTAGAACCTCCAAGGCGTTGAAGGGCGTCATAAATACACAGTAAGGGATAGGAATCTTTCTTGGTTAGAGAATTCAACCTCTGATAGTCCATCACAATCCAGTGGCCTCCATCTTTTTTCTTTAAGATGAGCAGAGGAGAAGCCCAGGGACTTTGAGAGGGAGCTAGCAGTCCAGCATCCAGCAGTTGTTTGAGCTCCTTAGAAACCTGTGCATCTTCCACTTGGCTGTGGCGGTATGGCTTGGCACAAAAGGGGGGAGCATCTCCTGTGTCAATCTGATGAATCACACCTTTGGCCAGCCCATAATCAGTACTATCTTTAGCAAAGATGTCTGAGAATTGGTCTAGTAACTCAAGCACCTCTTTTTGTTGAACTGGGGACAACTGAGGAAAGTCTTGGGCAGTGAACAGAGATAGGACTTGAGGCTCATCTTTGGGTAGGTTAAAGTCTTGAAATGTTCCAAAAGGGTGAAGAGACAAGACGTCAGGAGCATTTAACAACTTTCTGTAACCAACGGCCTGTCCTCTGGATACAGTCATAGGAAGCGTGGTAAGGTTGGTAACTAGTAATTGAACGGGATCCTTGTGGGAAACGTCCAGAATTCCAGGACAAAGGTAAGCTTGTTATGCCCCAGCAAAGGAGGGGAGTACAGCTCTAAGAAAGTCTGTTCAGGTAGTTCATATGAGATCTGGGAGTCTATGATAGCCTGAGAGCCTGGGGGGATGGTGATGGCAGACGTGGCCATGAGAGGGATTCCCTCAGTTGCAGGACAAGCCATGGGAGGACACTCCATGTTGGTAGAATGGGTCCGGTATTTTAGGGTGAAAACCCCAGTGGGGTACTCCAGTTTACATGACTTCAAACGTTTACCAGGAACTTTGATTGACTCCTCAAAGATCAGGGGGACTTCATACCCTAGGATAGAAAGATAACCATCCTTTAGGTTGATGATCCCATTACATTCCCAAAGGAACTGGGTACCAACCAAAAGGTCATAGCTCACATTTTCTAGAAAAACAGCCGGTGCAGCCAACAGGAGTTTACTAAATTGCATTGGTAAGGCAGAGTACACACCAATGGCGCGAGTCATGGAGAGACCAGCGGTGCCATAGGATTGATGGTAGTTGAGATCAGGGGCCAGTTTAAGTTTCTTCACCAGTTTAGAAGAAACAACATTGACAGGAGAACTGGTGTCCAGGACAGCTTTGATCTTTACTTTTTGGATAGATATCTCTACTCGGGTGGTGGTGCGTCCAAAGGGTGGCAGAACAGCCAAGATATCCTGTGCCTCAGCTAGTTCCTTGTCCCATTTCTCAATCATGCATTGTAGTCCCGGAAACTCCTTATATACAGTTTGGAGAGGGAGTGAGACAGATACATTCTTGAAAATGGCATCTGCAACTTCAGTGGCTTCTTCTGATGATTCCACTAATACAGGGGACCGGTTTGCCTGAGTAAGATAGGGGCAGGAGACAACTGCTTTGGCCTCAGACAAGGGCTTGGTGGTAGTTGTAGTCTTCCCAGATTGTAGCTTGTAGGGAACGGCAATAGTCTCAGGGACGGCAATAACAGAATACCCATATGCATCATGGTCTTCAACATCAGATTAATCCACATCAGAATTGTCAGAAATGTCATGGAACAGGAGGAGGATAGGATGAGCTTCATCATCAATAGGCTCAGATTCAGTGGCAGGAGAAGGTGTAGGAGGAGACTGGGAAGAATTATCAACCAAGAGCGTCTCCACCTCTAGGTTGACTGTTCTTTTCCCAACTGATCCTTGGGATCAGCTCCTTCAACCCACAAATTGGTGCAGACGCAAGAGTGGTGGCCTATCTGACTGCAGTTGTGGCAACCCTGACGTCAAGGAGGATTTTGTGAGTTCATAGTGAGGATACAAGGGCCGCAAGAAGAGGAGCCAGAGTTGGAAGCAGCACAACTCTCTTGAACAACTGCCCCGGAATGGGTAAGATGCATATCTTGGAGCAGTGTCTTTATACTTTTCATGGAGGACAGAATAGCCTTGTGGGCTTTGAAATGAAGGCACAGTAGTTGATTCACCTTGAGGGCTTGGGCGCAGGCCATATACGCTTCATGCGCCGTCAATTGTCTGCTTGTTATTAATTGTTGTCCCTCCATGTAAAATCTGTCTGCAAATTTGGCTAACGTCTCTTTGGGCTTGAATGATATGTGCATGAAGGCATCCTTTTTCACCTCCAGGCTAAGATCACCACCAAACTCGTCAATCAGTAGCTGTTTCATGTCTTCCCAGGTCTCAATGGTGGGCAGCTCTGGCACAACTACTTCTTGACAGGTCAGGTGTAGACAGGTTAGAATATGTTCCTTCTTAACCTCATCTGATGCTTGTCTCATGGCCGTCTCATAAATAGTTAAGAAAGCTGCAATAGTTGAGGTTTTGGGATCAAAGACTTGCTTAAAAGTAGGCTTGAAGTGTGCCTTGGGAGCTGGACTATTATTGCTGCTATTGAGTACATTTATGCGCGGGGAGAACTCAGCTTCAGACTCGGAGGGGGGTTGTCTAGCCCATAGCTGTCGAACACTTTCTTCAAGGGTTGTCAGAGTCTCAGTAGTTCTGGCACCCATAGTGTTGGCCAGAGTGGTCTGTTGTTTGGTAATATCTAGGCGTTGTCCTTGGGTAGTGACAACAGTGGAGAGCTCAGCCAGCCGCAAAGTAAGGGATGGCCTCACTGATAGGCAAGTGGCAAATCTGCCGTTTACCAAATTGATCAACTCACTCATCTCCTGTATGTCTCTGTCCAACTAAGTCCGGTCTCGTTTCAAATGGTCCACCTCATTAGCTAGGGCAATCAACTCTCTGGTACAGTGGATTCAAGGAGCCCCCGCCAAACCAGGACAACAGCCATCCTCCTCATTAACCCCAAGTGGGCTAGCAGCAGCCGTCACTACCTCACGTAAAGCAGCAACTTCTTGCTGTAGTTCAGCAACCTGAGCAGTCAGCGCAAGAACCTGGGGGTCAGGTTCAGGCATTTCAGTAGGACGTCCTTGGCTACGAGTGGAAGCACGTAATTCTCGGATGGCCTCCCAGATCCTCTGCTCTTTGTACACCAGATCATTGGCAGGAGGAGAAGGCAGAACATCAGGTTTGGGAGTAGACAGCTCATTCACCTGACTCTGAAGTTTGGCTATAGCAGCAGCAGTGGTAGCTCACTCTTGATCAAATTCTGCACTGAGTTCATTTAGACCTTGGGCGGCAAGGTCAGCTACCTGTTGCAATTGCTCAAAGGAATAGACACTAAATGCATTGAGCTGTTGCACTAGACGTTCAAAGTCAGAGAGATAAGCATTTAGGGTGGAGTCTACTTGAGTTTTCCAGGGTTGCTCTAACTGGTGAAACTCATGTAATTGCTCCCTAATGTACTCAGGGATGGACTGGCGCATTTGCTTGATGGAATTGACTAAACGTGTTTGAGAGGTGACCAAATCACGCTGATTATCAGATACCAGGGAGAATAGGGAATAGATCCACTGTTGGTAGGCAGC
This sequence comes from Entomophthora muscae, assembly GCA_014839935.2. NCBI lineage: Eukaryota > Fungi > Entomophthoromycota > Entomophthoromycetes > Entomophthorales > Entomophthoraceae > Entomophthora > Entomophthora muscae. Next base: position 91,493 of record QTSX02005924.1, on the reverse strand, counting down.
AAACTGGTCCCAATGATGGGTAACAACTGCTTGTAGAGACGAGATTTCTTGAACGTGGAGTCCCAACACCATCTGGTGGTGGGCCAAGGCAGGCTGTACAAAGGATGACAGCAGATGATCAGCGGAGCCAGTCACTGAGAGGAGGTGTTGTGGAAACTGAGGGGCCACAATTAACTCATAGTATTTGGCACGGCTAGACTGTAGCTGAAGGCAAGGGATGGCCCCGTACTGAGCTATCCCAAGGGCTACTGCCATGACTTGTTCCAAGTCAGGGGTATCCATAGGGTAAGCAACTAGGCAGGGACCATTCCCAAGGTTCAGTATAGTAGGGACAATAGGCGGGTCGGTGATGTCTTCCTCAATAGGAGGGCTGGTAATCTCAGGCAAGGTCAACTCCCAAATAGGCGGAGGCAAGGAACCTGAAAACGTAGATGCAAAAGGGATAACCAAAGGGCTTACAGCCCCTGTAGTGAGCACCATTTTTGTTGTGTTCTGAGGCGCGGCACAGACACACAACAGGGAATCCTAACCTTAGGATTGGATTTGTACTAAGTCTTGGTTAGATGACAGGGAAGGCAATAGTGTTTTCCTTGCAGCCCTGGATGAATAATCTCTACTAGGCGTGGCTAGAGAGAGACGCAGAAGTACAGAAGACACAAAGACAAAAATGTGAATAGAACTTAATTTTATTGGTAAATATGGAAATGGAATATATAGTGGTGGAGAATACCACAAAACACTACCAGGACGGTAGGATCACTTGCCACAAGCATAAGTGGGGCAAGTGAGTTGCACAGAGTCAGGAAACCAAACAATCATATTTCCTGAAGCGGAAGCCAGTTCATTTTGAGAGTCAAAAGCGAAAGCAAGAGATTTGTCTTCAAAATGGCCCACTAAAGGCGAAATCAAAACATGGTGAATGCCATTATTCATGACAAACCCTGACCACAAACCCTGGACCTTGGAAGACTTGCAGTGATACACTCGCCCAGAAGCTCCCAAGGATCCTTATCAAATAATTCATGACAGCATTGAAATCATTATATACCCTTTGATCTTCAACAGGAAATACAATCATCCTGCCGCCTACTTAGTCCCAATAAAACCACCCCAGATGCCCAAACCAACTATCTCAATCCCACCCACTTCTGATGCCACTGGCCAGAGTAGTTGATTCCTGGGAGTGCTGTACCTGGCACTTACAGGGTTGGTTGATTCTGCCTTACCAGAAGCAGAACACTGGGCTGTGGCTGGAAAGACCCTCTCCTACCTGGTAAAGTTAGATCCCATCATCTGGTGGGCCATGCCCATACCTGCATCTGCTCCTCCCTCACCTGAAGGGGCATCACAGTACTCCTGGTATCCTGACACTATCAGATAACTGACTCCTGCTCTTGGTGGGTACCACAGCATCCAAGCTATCAGGTTCAACGCACAGAATGAGAACCTTTGTGTAGAACACAGCATTATTTTTGCTTGCAATATCATCATCAATTGTAAAATATACCACTGACATACCTGGCTCTTAAGTTGTGGACAATGGGTTATAGAAAGTATCAAATACTCTGGGACATGAACTGGCAACTTTTGGATCCAGAGTGTGGGGCCAGGTGACTACTGGGTACACAGTGGAGGTGTAAGTAACCTCATTGTTCCCGATGATCTTGGTATGAGAGACTTTGATAGCAGGCCTTGAGAGCGGCTTCTGTCTGGGATTCAGGCTACTGTTCCTAGCTTGAAATGTGGGAGGTGGTTGGCTGACGCCTTGAAAGGCCTGTGTGCTGGCATTACTCCCTTCAAGCTGGGTTTTGAGGTCTATTCTTGGACCCTCTGGGACGCCCTTGTGGACAGGCTGCCCTGCGGGCTAGTGCAGGAGCTGGTTGGGAATGTTATTGTCTGTCCATAAAAATAAAATATGCTTTAGATTAAATATGTATTTATTTAGATTTTTGGTTTAGTAGTGAGTAGTTATTTTCTCTTGATTTAGCCTTGAATATTAGCAGGATTTCTATATCTGTGATTTGAAGTGTATAATATTGTATACTTTCCAAGTTTGGATAAATTTTAAAGTTTAATCAATTTTTATGTCTAAACATGGTTTTCAAGATTGAAATTTTCATTTGATTTTAGTCATGGTGGAGCTTCTCAATTTGGGTTGGTGCTTTGTAGTGTGCTTACTGTACATTATATTGGATTACAGTTCCTGCAATTATTATTTGAGTTTACTAGTGGCCTTCATTTGTGATTTGAAAATTTGTTAGTGGATTTGACAATCCCATAATTTCAAAAAACATAGTAAACTTGAAAAAATAGTGGATGGTTTTGAACAATTCAAATCTGATTCTAGTTGATTCATTTCCTCCACTTGAGACATGTAGCTTGAGTTAAAATTTGCAAGGTGTCTATGAGATCTTGCTTTTTAAATTTCCAAATAAATATGCAAAGAGTTCATTTTAATTAAAAAAAGCCAATTGTAAATGCAATTCAAAGTTTGGTCCTAGGATTTGACAACCCTTTATTTTTGTCATTAGGTTCTGGATTTACAGTAAGGTTGGTTTGTTCCTTTTGTGGGATTCTATTTGAAGGGTGCTAACATCTTGTTCTTACAAAATATGCTGTGTTGATTGTGCAGTATAATAAGTAAACTACTCTATATCCCAAACAGGTTAGCCCATTTTTTGGTGTATTGAGTTGTTTTGTTTGCTGTGACAGTTTTGATATTGTGTTTTTGATTTTATCTTATAGTACAGTTGATTAAATTTTGTTTGTTGTTTGGCAATTTTCTGGTCAACCAGTGATAGTCTTATTAGTTGCAGTCTGGAAACCAACCCACTCCTATTTGTTCATCCCTGCAGCTGTGAATAATTGCTGTAGTTATAACTTATACATATACCTCTTCACATATAAGTTTCAACAGAATAATATGATTTTGTATCTTCTTATGGAAAATCATTATCTTATCCTTAGATATGTGTATACAGGGTTTATAATTGTTCTGGTTGCTTTGACCTGGCTTGTCTGACTGCTATTAGTTGGAATCTAAAGGGCAACTATTTAAAGGCAGAAGTCTTTTTTAATCACTTTAAAAGGATTTGGCTTAGGGAGGAATAATTAATTCCATGAGGTTTCTATGCGTTTAGGCACGTGAACTGATGACATTTTTTAATAGTGTTTATATTAAAATCCGATTTAAAAATGCGCACTTCCTATCTGCATTGAAGACCCAATCTACAGCTTGGCTCTATAAAATATGGGTTTTAACAGCTTTGAATTTTTAAAGTAAAATCAAAGTCGTATATGATGTCATTTTCTATTGGGATTGGTTGATATTCAGGATCTTATGTAAGATATGTAATCAACTTTGGCTGTATTTGAATCTGAGTTGATAAAATCAAACAAATTAACTTGGGACCTTATCCTGGCTTTAAACTTAAAACTTATATTCCTCTGATTGTATGGGTCCCAGTAGTCACTTCATGGGACTGGCCACATTTTGTCGGCAGGTTCGAAGCGAAAAACGCTGAATCATTTAGAAACCAACCACAGATTCAGATTATTACCTCAGTTATGCTGGAGGTTGAATACGATACTTCAATTCAAATAAGGGGCCACTGTTCCTACGCATCATTCAAAATATTGGATTTAGTAGAGATAAGCCTAGTCTGAAAGTTCTATTCAATTCAAAGCCCATCCCACTTAATTGGCAATCCTCTTTAATACTCTGTAGAACCTTCTCAACCAGCAAACTCTTCACTCTCCTATTGTGACCCCATCCCTACTAAACGTATTTTTGCTTCTAACCCCGCTCTTTAAATCGAATTACAATGTCCTCGAAATCCCTTGTAAGCAACAATCAGGATGCACAGGCCCTAGGGGAAGCCTATATCACGCTGGTAATTTTTTATATTCCTACTTTTTTACAGAAACTTATTGGGTCTCCAGATCAATAAGCTTCCTGGCTTTGAAAAATTCCATCCAGGATCTGTTTGATTTAGCAGATGGGCATACGTTCTCCCTTCTTTTGCGAAACCTGTAAGTTAAATTAGGTATGTTTAGCTGATCCCCTTTAAGTGACAAGCTTTGCTTTAAAATGATTGACAAGGTCAAAGAAGAGAACTGGATCCCCAAGATCTCCAACCTCAAAAAGCTCCACGCCTTTTTGGAGCTGTTTCTCCACAAAAACTTGGGCGAAGATTTTAAATTAATCGCTCCCGATTTTTTGGTGATCGCTAAGAAGCAGGACGCTAAGGAGCTGGTAAAGTTAGCCCAGCAGATATTCTACGTCCTGTTCTTTTTCAGTGACAGATGCTCTTCTCTCAACCTTGGAGATGTTACGAGTTCCCTGCCCCCTGAAACACAAGAGCTTATAGCGAATGCTTGCAACGAGGTAGAATTTCTATATTTCAATACCTGAACTTTATCAACAGCTTCATGCACAACGGGCTTCTTCAATCTCCAGGTTGAGTGTTTCTTTTATTATTATTAACATTGTCAGTTCACCAGCCGCGGCAAATAACAGTCATGACGCAAATATGCATCACCTCCGCAAACTCGAAGAACTCAAAGAAGATCATGAGCGAGAAATCGAAAGACTTAAGAGAGATTATGACGTCATGATGGAGGAACTTAAGCACAACCGTAACATTATGGTATTCAACTTGTTTGGCAATTATTCAGGCTGAATACTTCCCAGGATGAAAACCAAGCCGAAAGAAAGATACTCTTGCAAAAGGTTAAAATGTTTGAAGAAAGCTCTGCATTGGCCGCAGACTTCAGCAAGGCAGAGTCACTCTTCAAACAGGAAATCGATGAGCTTCGGAAATCCCTGTAACCGCTGTACATCCGCATCATGGCTAATATTCTCTAGTTCCAAAGCAGAGGAAAAACGACAGGAGGCAGAGTACATCATTTCTAAAAAGGATGCCGATTTATCTAGTCAAGAGAGCCAGGTAGCTTCAAAAAGTTTCGCAACTCATCCTTCACCAGCTAGCATCTCTCCAGCTAAAATGTGGACAGCTTGAACAGCTTGAAAACAAAGTTCGCGAGCTGAAACAAACCAACGACCGTCTCCAAAGGTCTGACAACACTGTCAGCAAATACAAGAAGCGACTTGAAGACTTCGAAGACATTAAGAAGAGACTCAAGGTAACAAGGTGCTGTTTCTAAGCTGACAGATGGTTTAGGAATCTGAGGAGGAAAATTTCAGGCAAATCCAAGCCAATAGCACACTCGAGGAGGAAGTTCACAAGCTCAACGGATTTAAGGTTCTGGTGGATTCTTACAAGGAGCGGATGATTGAACTGGAAAATAAAATCAATACCATCACCATTGAAAAGGAGCGTAAACAGATTGAAAACCGTGGGTTAAAGGAGACTATCAGCATTCTGGAAATTGAACGTGATCGCTATCAGGAGGAAAGCATGGGCTACGAAGCCAAGCTAAGAGATATGGAACTCGGTCAGGCACCTCTGAGTGAACTTATGTCTTCAGGCGAGACAAATCTCAACGAGGTGCAAGTACAGTCTTATAAAACAAAGATCATCAAATTGGAACAAGAGCTCAGTGCCATCCGCAACGGCACTCGCGAATCAGGTCCCACCCAACGTATTATCATCCTTGAGAGCATGCTGGAGGACTCTAAGAAGGCCCGCGCTAAGGTGGAGGAGGTAGGGGTTCGCTTGAATTGGTCTAACGTAATAGGAACTCATTACAGCCCATCGCAAGAATATCATGCTTGATGAGGAGTTGAAGCGTTTCCAATCAGACGACCCCAGCGATAAGCTCAGGTTTGCTTAGTTGGTTTAAAATTTTAACTCCAAGCTAGCTATGACCTCAGCCTAAATCTGAGAGTCCGTCTCTCAGAAACTGAGGAGGAACTTTCTCAGTGTAAGCGCAAGCTGGCCGAGGCGCAAGTGGCTTTGGAAAGTTGCCGCAATGAACTGCTGGTAGCCAAATCAGACTGTAAGTTTAATTTGTTTCTTCTAATCCTCCAGTAAGTATGGTTGGCAAGGACCAGCTGGAGGCCATTGCCTTGGCCAAGCAAGAGCTTGTCAGGGTCACCGAGGCCCTCACTGATGAGAAAGATAGCGCCCTGCAAAAGTGTCAGGAGCTTGAAGGAGAGTCCAAGAAGCAGATTCAACAAATCAATCAGCTTCTTATGGATAAGGATGCTCTACGTACTCAGAGCTTACAACAGAAAGATATGCTTCTCGAAAATGAGCGGACTATCGGTGACCTCAAAGCCACCCTAGTTGCTTTAGAGTCTCGAGGCCCAGGCACATCTGCTAATGATTTATCTGAGGCTCAGTCTTGTCTTGCCAAAGAAACCAGCCGCTGCATGGAACTGCGAGAGGAGAATATTCGATTAAAGGGATTGGAAGAGAAGTTATCTTTGCAATTAAAGTTCCTTGAAGAAGTAATCATCTCTTGTTTTGCCGCTAACTCTCTAGAAAATCAAAGCTTCTGAAAAATATGGAAGTCGTTCCCTTGGCCTTGAAGAGGTATACACATTTATTGCTGAATGCTCAATAGTTAGGGTATCTTCCAAGAAGCATCTGCTCTTAAAGCTGAACTCCAGAATAAGGAGAATGAAGTCCAGCGACTCAAGGTAAGGAGCTCCATGGTTTTCTAAGACAATAAGGACCAAATGAAAGACATACAGTCCCTGCATCATCGAGAACTCACGTTCATGTCATCTGCTTGGTATGACCTGGGCATTAAAGCGCAAAGAGACACTAGCAGCGGCAGCACTGCTGCAAATGGCCGGCAACTACCGGCTTCGTGGCTTACCAAGCAAAGGTCTAATCTCAATGTACAGCTTAAGAGGCGTTAGCCCATATCTAAGAACTAGCTTCTACTTAAATTTTGGTCAAAGCATTGCGCCATCTTGAAGCTGGCTTTCAATCTAACACGAATACGGCTTTAGTTGTCATTATAGATGCACATCCTAGGAATTTTTACATCACCCCAATCTTAATCCTCCTAACACATCCGAAGGGTGTTTACCTATTTTCTCGTTCTTTTTTCCACAATGTAAGTTTTTCATTTGTTAAATCTTTGACAGTCAATTCTGGCTCAGTTTAATAAGCCAAGATGTAGAAGCAGATGTATAGCAGAATGGGTAAAACACATTGCCAGCCTAAAGTATAGGTATGAATAAATAAAAGCTTAGAGTATCACAACCAATAAGAAATATCCAGGAAACTTTCTTCAGCTTTAAAGCCTCCCTTGCACACAAGCCTTGAATCCAAAAAGCTAGACTGATTCCAATCTACTCTGTTATGCTACTTCTATCCATGATAGACACATATTTAACTGGGATGAAAACCTGATGGTATTTTATGCAATATTGCTGCTGTTTAGTGACTCGAGCATTTGGACAAGAATACCAAAGAAATCATGTCACAACTTAATCACACAAGTAATGTTTCCACAGCAAACTGACATTAATTCAATTCTGCATATATTTCCAAATGACACATTTTGCTAGAATAATCAAAGTAACACTAAAAGAATCTTTTAGCACCTGAATTCTATACAAGCCATTTTTACAAATTAAAGGGTTCTGATACAGAAATATGAAACATATACAGTTGATTATAGTCATGGCTGGGAACAACAATGTAGTACACATGTTCCCGCTATAGCTGTTTCAAACCCATACTCTACTGCTAGAAATCCCTCACAGTATGGTGGGCATTTCTGACTTTGGATTGGGTCTTGACCTACTGCCCAAAAAGAACATCAAGCAATCTTAGCACTTCCACTAATGGCATGCAATGCCACTAGATATGCTTCTGTTTATGCCATCCAAGTAGGCTCATCTAATCCTGTGACTATCCATCACTCATCCATATCATCAAGCACCACAACATATATCCTCTTTGAGGTTATATACTCCTGATATATTTCAATAAATAATCACATTATTGAATTTTATACTTTCCCTGTATTTATTTTCCATAAAACAGTTACACCAGTGGTGGCACAGGTAGGTTTTCTTAGCTTACATCTAGATAAAATTGCTATATATACCCATCTGTAAGAAACATGCCATCAACTTATCAGGGATACTGTCATGAATGACATTTCACTACTTGTATCGAAAACCTGGGAATTGAACCCCAGCCCTCAGGAAATGCCTTGCACCAACCAGGGTAGACAAGAACTGCCAGACTGCCAGTTGGGCCAAACCCTGGGCCGCTGGAGATGCCTTGCCCCAATCAGGAGGGACAGGAACCTGCCAGTCTGTCAAGTGTTGAGACTGGAGGTTCAATATCAACATTGGAAACCCCAGAATTGAACCCCTACCCTCCAAAGTCAAATCAAGTCACCCAGGATGGATAGGGTCCTGCCAACTCACTGAGTTGCAAACCCAAGTTGTTGAATTACTCTGAGACCCGCTAGATTCTTAAGGATGATTCCCCAAATGGTCACCAGATTGCTGCCAACCTTGTGCCATCAAAGATCCAGACCTATGCAGAGGTTGTAGCTTTCCTAAATGAGGTTAAAACAAAGCCTACTGCTAGCCCCACCAATGATCACCAGCTGCCGCCAGTCTCAAGTCCAGAATGGATAATGCAATCAGCTGTCTCAGGTGATATGATGAACAGCAGTAGCAGAAAAAAGCATCACCACTTCTGTTCACTAGAGCAAGAACAACCAGGATCTGCCACCCTCAAACCCCTAAGCCAAGATCCATATCCTGCCAGCAAATTGTTCACGGGCCTGAAGTCCAAAAAAATGAAGAAGCAAAATCACATGGTATAAGAACCCTGGCAGTATGTGTGAGAGAGAGGGGCTAAACTAACTAAGTTTGGCTCCCATCCAAGGGGAAGGATCCACCAGGACACCATCCAGTGCAAGACTGGTATGGCCGCTTGAAACAGTGTTCATAAAGAGGATAGTTGGGGAAAGTAGGAGTCCAAACCCATCAAAACCATGCCACCAAGTAACCATAGAGCACACTCAGGTGCAGACTCTTGACTGCCTGAGTCCTCCTCTTAGACCTGAGTAACTAGAACCTCTAAGGAAAGAGAAAATGGGGGAGCCAAGCTAGGGGCCATTGATGGGACTGGTTTAAGGGCAAACAGCTTGAGGGCATCACAGGTCAGGCCTCTTACAACATTCTCACTGGTAACAAGAATTTCCTGAGCCCGTCTAGGGAGGTCCTTGAACATGTGCACAAGTTGACTGGGGTTGCTTCCAACATGATGGAAGGTATGGGAAACATGACTCCAAAGATACTGAGAAGTGGTCCATATCATCACTAGGGCAGGAGCCAAGGTGAAGGCCACAAACTTCAGGAAAGAGGTCAGCATTTACAAACTGAGTAACACTCAAGCAAATCAAGTTTATTGAGGCTATTTTTCACAGGTCCAAAGAAAAAGGAGATCCTGACAGTATGAAGCCTGCTGGGGGAGTTTTCAAAGTGCGGGAGGCAGCAAATACAAGTATACACTTAGCTAAACAACAAGGGGTGCTATTCAAAGTGTATATTTAGTAAAGGGGACAGCAAAGCAAACAGGAGATAAATTTGAACTTAAAGTAAGTATATATAAAGCCTTTAATACTAAATTCAAGGATCTAACTAGGTTTTCAAAAGCAGGAGAGTTAAGCAGTCTTGTTAACACTAAATTTATCTCTAGAGGCTTTGAAAAGGATGCCGGGAACCAGGGAGAGGCTAAGAAGGTAATAGACAGTAAGAAAAATTCTAACAAAGCCAGGAATACAAAAAGAGCCAAGAGAAGCCCAAGAGCCAACTGGATTTTTTAAAAGTGTAGCTTTAATTGATCAAATGAGCAAGCAGGGGACTGAAAGTCCCCTGTCTTGCTTTAAGGGTGAAGTTCATGTTTCAAGGTCACCTGACCCAGGGGCGTAGGTTTGATTGGCTGCAAGAGAAATTTTGCAAGGCAAGTCCAGCAGACTGGAGGGGTTTGCAATAATTTATGATTCCAACTCTGATTGGCTAGTGTCAATTGAATGGTGCAGGTCACCATTCAATCTAGTTGAATTGGAATATGATAATTTGGCAGGAGCACAACCAGATTGATTCAACTTAATTAATTTTAAATGTGGACGCACCCAAGCCAGAAAATAGTCCAAATTAATCAAGGATTCCTCCCAAGTGGACACATAGTTCAGAGCATCAGTGTTTACCACCTGGGAAGGGTATGCTAACACAAATCACTCATCAACTGTGTGAGCTGAATTCTCAAGGGAATTGAGGGGCTTGGCTGGCTCTTGAGCAGGTTTTCTTGTAAAATGCGGGAAGATTGTCCTATCCAAGGCTAAAGGGGGAGTGACTTTACAGTATGGGGATACCCCTTTTGTCATTTTTGATAATAAAGTTTTATGACTCTTTGGTTTGAACAGATCCTACCTTATCTAGTCTTAGCAATCTTTCATCTTAACTCCACCCAAGTAGACAACCAGGCAACCACCCCCTCTAGAGACTAACCGGCCAACCCATCTCTGGCACTATACTGTCCTCCTGGAGCCCCCTTTAGACCTGTGCATTTTACTGAATACCTGCCCAACCCCACCTACTCTGAGTTCAACTTAGAGAACATACTCATTGCCAATTCCTTGGCAAGGACTAGAGAGACCAAAACTATAGGATGCAAAGGAAAGTGGTACATGAGGCTGCCAAGATTGTTCAAAGACAAGTACAACTATCTGCCTGCCTACTTTGTCCCCATAACTCCACCATTAACCCCAAGACCAGACCGCCCACTGGAACCTATCACTGCAGCTGAGACCACCTATACCCAACTGTTTGGAGTACTCTACATTACTTTGGCAGAATTGGTGAATTCCATGGTCCCCAACTCCAGACCCTGGTCTTTACTTGGGCAATTTGTATCCTATTTTATCAAGTTAGCACCCATCCTATGGTAGGTATTACCCACCAGCACGGTGGTACCCCATTCTGAGTCACCTAATGCCTCTTTATACAGCGTGATTCCTGACAGATACCTCTCCCTAAAAGGTGGAAACATTATGCTGTAGGAATAACAGTCCCAGATAGCTTGAACCTCTGGAAAAGACATCTGATTTCCACACAATCCAAAACCATCTCTTTTTTAGGGAGCTTCTACATCCCTACACAAGTCAGGATTCCAACATGATGTCTTTAAACATCAACATCTGCTTACACTCTGAAGGACCAGGATCTTTCTCTGACCCATGAACTGAAAAATCCAACACTTGGTTACAAGCTGTCCTGAATCAACTTTAACAGATGCAGTACCCCTGACCTTCACAATTTCCAGAGTTATCATAAACTTAACCAACAGTGTATGGATATGCTCAGCTGAATGACACAGAGATACCCCTATAACCAAGTGCACTGGTGAAAAATACCTGGATACCTTCCTTGAAACTTTTTCAAACATATATACGGTCCCTAATATCTAGAGAGATGCAAAAACTAGAACTCAAGGAACTTTAAGATGCATGTCCCAGCCTGGAAAGATTTCCCCATCCAGCATCCCAGAAATGATTTACAATAGCTGCTTTATAGCCCAAGTCTTCCAGGATGGTTTAAAAGCACAACATAGGCTCATAATCTTCTGGAAAAGATGTGGAGTTGTCAAAACTGATATAAATAGTTTGCACCCATAAAGAAATTTGGTATTTTATTTGATTGAGATGCTCTTTGGAACTCTGTTTAGAGAAGATAAAATACAGGGCCCCACAGAGGCATAGCAGGCTTCAAGTTAAAGTCACATATCCCAAGTAGAAAAGATGAGCCAATATGGATCCACAATATACCTTTTAAATCCCCAAGCCAAGTTTACTCTGCTTTTTAAACTGGGGGCTTCAGATCTGGCAGCCAGATTTAAAATTAGGAAGCAAGGCCACTAGCAAATTTGAAAATAGATTGTGGGATCTGAAGTTGGGACTGGATATACAGGAGGTAAAATAGGGCAGAGAAACCAGATCAAGAAGCTCCCCTCTGACCAAAGCCAATAAAACTTCAGCTTTTATACACATGGCTTGACACAAGAATTAAACACAACTTAAACCTGTCTAAAGCAGGATCTTTAAAAATACCATGCACTCTTGTAATAAACCAACATTTGGCAAAGTATTTGTTGTAAATGAACCAATGATAGTTCAGTATTTGATTGGAGAAGACAACAGTCAAATAGAAAGGACAAGAATGAGAAGAATAAGATAAGGTTTATTAATTGATATTCTGACTAATATACTATATGGGGAGAGCCACAAGAACACCAGGGGGTGACACAGTGGCAGTTTTCATGTAAGGTTTGAAGCCAAGAATAACTTGCATGGGGATCAGCAATGTCAAATTGGCAGCACTCCTAATTAGGATATAGTGCCTGTAACTCAACATCACCATCAGGTTGATCCATACTATTAGATAACTCATGGGGCAACTCATCAAGCACCCCTTGTGTATTGTGAGATACGTTGGCAGGCAAGAGGGGAATCTCAGTTACAACATATTCTAGCCAGGTAGGGGGCCAAGTTTGATGCTTGGAACCCTGCCAAGGAGGTAAAAATTAATTATACCATCAATACCCAACATAACACCTTAGTATGTACGTTAAATTGAACAATATTACTGGCAAAGCATGTCAGTACATAGTAAGCAATGATGTATAGCTATATAGGCATAGTAGAATGTGAAGAAATCAATGTGGGCCAAGATTGTGGTAGAGAGAAGTTAATTTGTACTGGCTACCCTTGGTGGTACTCTTTGGTGGTTTCTAGAAAATGCCCAAAAGGTTCAAATATGGTTTGGTTTCCCCCAATCCCTAAGCAGGCTGTAATTACAGCCAAGAAGATGAGATGTGTAAAGTTACTCCCCCCTTTGGCCCAGGATCAAGCAATATTCCTGTGTTGAGCCAAAAAACGCTTCCAAGACCTGGCTAAACCCTTAAATTCTTTAGAGGATTTAGCTCATACAGTGGATAAAATATTTTTCTTGGATACCCCTCCCAAGCCCCCCACTTTCCCTCTTTCTGCCTGACTGTCAATAGAAGAAACACTAGTTGAATTGGACTATCTGTTATCCTGGTGTCATCCATTCTTTAAAAATTGCATGCGTGCCAATCAGAACTTGCTATATTGACTTATATAGATATAAAGTTTTCATGTGTCTCCCTCAAAATCACTTCAGGGCCCCCAGCCAATCAAATGATGGCCCACAAATTGGTCCAAAACTTTTCAGTTCCCATGCCCCAGGGCAGCAAATTTTATCTTTCAGTCAACCAGGAGCCTCCCCTTCTCCTGGTGGCCCTTTTGACCAAATTTCTGCCCTTTAAAAGGCAATCAGGCTCATTTTGGGTCCTTGCTTGTATATTTTCATTCAATACAGTTTTCTTACAAACTTCAATTATTTTGGGTTAGACTATTATTCAGGTCATTTAATTTAAAATAGTTAGTAATTTTCTGTCTTCTCTTACTTTGGTCCTTCTCTCATAGCTTTTGCCCTCAGTTTCAAAGCTCCTAAGATTAGTGTTAACATTAACACTTACTGTTTTTGCTTTCAAAATTTGGGTTTGAACTTAATTTCCACACTTAAAGCTGTATATTTTCTTACTATAATTTCAAAATTTTATTGTTTTTGCTCAATTTTAAAACCATACTCATATACATTAACATTAAAGACTTATCTCTGTGTTCTACAGACGGTCTTTGCGTTTCCAGGTCCTCTCTTCCAGCCAAATAGTCCCAAAGGCACCCCTGATTTTCTGGTGCTCTCCTGTTTAACCCACTTCCATCATATCCAAGGCCCCCAAATTTACAGGAAGCTTCATAAACAGAGCAGAAAGATATTCCATCAATTTTTTCCTGCTAACTGATCTTCAGTCAAATTTGATCCAACTATAATTTTATTCATACTGTAAATTCAGAACTTGAACATAAAAACGCGGGATTGTCAAATTCTTGGTCCAAATTTTGAATCACTTTTGCGGGCAACTCAGCTGAGTGAAAAGTAAAATATTAAATAAAATTAACCATTAAATTTGAATTTTTTAGGTTTATTTAAATTGGCAAATTTCAAATCTCTTGAGCAGAAAACTCAACTAACAAAAGACAAAACCCAATAAACAAATTCAGGATACATGAATCAGAAATGCGGGATTCTAATGTACAATTTGAGATTTCCTGTATTTCAAACAAGTCATAGACATTATGTAAAACTTAACAAATCTTAAATTGTGGGATTTTCAAATCCAAGAACCAAGTTTCAAATCATAATTGCAAGGAATTTGAAATAAATATAATTTATGGGTGTCTCAAAAAGGATACCAAAGGATCTAGAGTGGATTTGTGCTGATTCTTTTAGAAAGCACAGGCATTCTCAAAAATCACCCTATTCCAATTTAGGACAGCTAAAATTTAGACCCTACTATTCACAAAATTAACATACTTAACAATAAAATTGACTAAAATGTACACATCTCTTTTTGAGCTTAAAATTTTTTAATAAAAGTTTATTATGTCTGCTTTCAACAACAACCAAGTCAACAAGCTGTTCCCTGGCCTTGAAAAAATTATGCAGGGCTACACTGGGTCTCTTAACAGTGAAGCCTCTGTCTATGACCACTCCCAACCCGCAGGCCCCTCCGCAAGCCCCACCCAGGAGTCTGTTCTTTCTCACGTATCCTCAAGCATGGCCCTGTTTGCCCATCACACACGGGCAGCTGCTAACCCAAATCCCTTATCAGCAATGGCATCCAGAACCAGCCATTTTAGTCATGGGGTCACCTAGAGAGCCCAGAACCCCAAAACAGCCAACCAGATGCCATTGACCAGTTCACAAGATGGACATATCCCTCCCCCAGCCAATCAGCCTGCAAGACGCAGAAGAAAACTAATCACTCCAGAGATTGTTCTCAAAATGGTTAAAAAACGAGGGAAGCTTATGTCCCTTGGGAAATTGCAGCCGCAATGGGGTTTGCAAAGTCCACTGTGGCTGCAACCCTGAGAGCCCACACCAAGTGTGCCCCCTACCAAGAAGACCCTGACTGGTGCCTTTACTTCAACTGAAGGTTACACAGCCCATCCCCTTATGATGGCCATTATGAAACGTGACCCGTGGATGCCCCTGGTCCAGGTACGTCTCCGGTTGGGACTCCACAGCATCTTCACCAACAAAAGAACAGTGAATTTGTGGATGCACGGAGTTGTGGTTGCTGCTAGAATCTTGTCCAATCAAGTTCTCAGTGGCCCCAGTTTGATGGACACTGACCCCTACAATTCAACTATTATTAATTTTATCAAAGGAAGGGCAATGAGGGCCCGTAATAACGTAATTTTCCTGTTGTATGCTAAGATATCTACATTTATCCAAGACTTTGGAGAGAAGCATATCCAGTCTGACGTGTACAAGCGCGGCCCAATCTTGTATTGTTTTGTTGTGGTTTTATTGACAGTTTCCCATTGGGCGTCAATTATTACTTGGCAATATCAAACACCGCAGATGGGTATGCCTACCAGACGGAGCTCAAGGCCATGCTGGAGGAGTGGGCCACACAAAACACTGTGCACAAAGTTGTACTGAGTGCAGAGATGGAGCAGCAGGAATGGGCTACTCAAGAAATCAGGGCTGTGGGGGCATACCTGCTGGTCCTACCTCATCAACTATGCCAACATGAATCTTTCAGATGTATGTCTCTACAATTTTGGTTTTGCCCTCAGGCGCTTGAAGCCTGCCACCTACAACAAACTATTCACCCAGATTGATAAGGGGTATGAGCTTTCCCATTCCATGTTTGTCCAGGACTTATTTGATCTCATTATCTTCTATGCAAGTGATAGTGATAAGTCCAGAAAAGACCCCCCATCTCCCCCACACCAGTCCATCTGTTTTTTCAAGCCAGTATATGTGACAGAAGAAGAATTCGAGCAATTGAAGCAATCAGCTCTTGCTTCCCCTTCCCAGTCAACAAACCCTGCCTCCCCAACCCCCCATCAAGCCACCTGCTTTCCAACCCTGACTCCCAAACCACCACCCATTCCCTCCCCACTATCTCTGATGCTGCCCCTCTCACAGGCACAGATGAAGGTGACGTTCATTCTGCCCATTCCCTCCCCTTCCCGTCCTTTGATTAGTAAATAAATCTTTTCTTTGTGATAACTTATTAAAATTGATATCTTTCTGTCAATTCATAATTAATAATACTTTCTTTTTACATTATTGACATTTCCCATAATTAATACAATGTTGTACATTTTACAAATAGCTTAAAATTATGAGCATACATATTTTTCATCATCATTAATAAATTAAAGACAATAAACGTAAATATTGGATTAAAATATTGTAATCAGACGTCAACTCTTGATTTAATATTATGTGCATAACTCAATGCATTTTGTTTAATAAAATTTATTGTAAACTTGGTCTTTTTCATTGTAATTTATCAAAATGGACTGTGTTTATATTAGAGAGCCATTAACACTTAGTACAAATATTAATACATAGTGCATTTTACAGCCTTTATATTTACCTATTGGTAATAATTCTATAAAATTTTTAGTTGGATTTTACAAGGTAATAATAATGTAATGTGTTATAAATTACAGTTTACTGTCATTTATTGGATGATTTTATTTGCTGTGGCAAGTGTGCATTTTCTGATATTTCCGCACTAGTATCCAATTAGTTGGCTTCACATCCAATTGCACGGGCAATAGGAAAACAAGCTGCCACCCCGAGACTGGATGTGGTTGGGGTGGCGGCTTGTTTTCCTATTGCCTGTGCAATTGATTGGCTTCACATCCAATTGGATACTAGTTTGTAAATATCAAAAAATGCTCAATTGCCACAGCAAAGAAAATCAGCCAATTAATGACAATAAACAGTAATCTATTAACACATTACATTATTATTACCTCACAAAATTCAAATAAAAAGTTTATAGAATTATTACCAATAGGTAAATATAAAGGCTGTAAAATGCACTATGTATTAATATTTGTACTAAGCGTTAATGGCTCTCTAATATAAACACAGTCCATTTTGATAAATTACAATAAAAAAGGCCAAGTGTACAATGAATTTTATTAAACAAAAGGCATTGAGTTATGCACATAATATCAAAATATCAAGAGTTGACGTCTAATTGCAATATTTTAATCCAATATTTACGTTTATTGTCTTTAATTTATTAATGATGATGAAAAATATGTATGCATTGAAGATAGTACTATAAAAACCAGTTTTTTTGATGGAATTCAAACAATATGTCAACAATCTATAACTTGATCAACAAATTAGAAGCACACCTGCAAAAGGTTGTTGAGATAGAAAGAAATATTAGGGAAATAGTGACAGGAAAGCTGGGTAATGAGGGCCAGCCACTAATACAGTCAAAAGAAGATGATCTGGATAAATTGGGAAATATTATAGATGAAAAGAACAAAGAAGCATTACTTAATCTACAGGGAACAATATTATCAAGTCTGAAGATCAACAACGCAGCCTACAATTTGTGGGAGTTCTGGCAGGGGGCCAAAGAAAACAATAAGATCAAACTAATCAAAGGAACAGAAATTCAAAAGTAAATCAACACCAATAAAGAGGAAACCAACCAAATGGAAACAGATGAAAATGAAATACAAGCAAGAAGCAGAAGCGCTTCAAGAAATACAGAAGCTTTATCAAATGAAAACCAAGAAAAAGCACAAGTAGCAAGAAATATAAGAAAAATTAAGCCTAGAAAAATTAATGAAGAGCATCCAACACTCATGAAGTTTGCCAAAGTGGCGCCTGTGGCTGAGGGGGCCACAGAGGAAACAATTAGTAAGTCTTTTTATGTTTTACTTATATTTATTTTAGTCATCACCAGGAATGGGGATGAGGTTATGGAAGTGGCAGCTTATACACCGAGTTGGTTTTACAGGGGTTACCATACACTGATGGCCCCTGTAAAGCAAATAAATAAAAACCAAATAAATAAAATAATTCAACAGAATATGAATAATTTTTTTAATATTGAAGCTCAAGATAGGGAATATTCACCACTTGCAGGGTGCTTACCATGGATAAGGGAAGCATATGAACTAGGATCAAATATCAAAATCAAAGAAATGAATGAAATTTGTGGGGATATCAAACTGAACTTTGATGAATAAATATACAAAAGCATTCAATAATTCCCCTTCACTAACATCAACAAATATAAAAAGAATTTAATAAAAACCGACTTTCAAATAGGAAATGAATATTTGAAATCTGCAATTTTTAATGAAGTTTTTAAGGCACTATCAAATAAAGTTGGGGATGCAGTCCTTGAGAATAATTTTAAACCTTTATTTATTTCATTTGCCAAGGCCTGGGGGGCTGATTCAAGTTGGGTGCCCCCAGAACCCTCTTCAAGTTCAACCAAACATCCTATATTCATAGGTTAGTACAAACATTCAAAAAATTATGCATGTTCTTGGAAAAGTATACCTTGCAAAGAATCCACGTTGTGATATACCTGGGAATCCTCCTCCACTGCATACTAAAAACCAACATCAAAAAGTTGGAGGATGTACCTATTCAAATGGACATTTGCCATGTAGCCCTTGACCGCCAGAAAACACCACGGGGATACAGGACAGTTGAGCACGTCCTCTATGATTCATTTGCATTGGCAACACTATACAGGTACTATGTGCCCCCCAAAAAACCTACTAGTTAATTTGCTCACCTGCTTGCCTTTTATCAAACAATCAGCAACCACTGGGGTACAGGGCGCCACCCCTCTAGCAATCACATCCAGGGTTGTCCACCACATACAGAAGAGTATGTGGATCCAATTAGATTCATTAGCTGAAAATTTAATTTTGGGGTATAATTCCCCAGAATAATCACATTCCCTTTGCAATTAGCATCCCCCCAATAAATATTTTCCCCTTGCAAATTAAATTTTTTTAATTTTTTATATTTTAATACTAAATTTTTTAATACTGAAATATGTACTATTAACATTTTACTATAAATTTTTTAATATTAAATATTTAAAATTTAATATTAAAGTTTTAATAATACATATTACAATATTAAAATTTTTAATATCAAATATTTCAATATTAGAATAAATCATGATTTAATAAAAATAGTTAAATTTCAAATATTTAAACTTTAATATTTTTTTACAATTTATAATTATAATTTTACTTTTAATATTTTTATTTTTATTTTAACTTTTAGTATGTAAATTATAATATTAATATATCTAAATATATTACAAGCCATTAGTTAAAGTTGCGCCCACGTCAAATATTACAAATAGGTTAAAAATGTTTTTATTTATTAGCTCGTTAAATATGGGTTTATTTATCACATAGATAAACATTGAGAATTGAATTTATCCGCACCATGCGGCCTGCTCCACTATTGTTATAAACAAATGATTTTTTAGAACTCAAATTACCTTTCCTTCATAATGTGATTGGTTAAACATATTCAATATGCTTGACCCACGTCCTAAGTACTAATTAGTAAGCAATACATGAAAATCATTGGTTTCTGTGTCATGTGGCTATAGTGGCACTGAAATAACAAGGATCAGATGATGACATGCAAGGTCCAATTTGTGGTTTAAAAAAGTCAAAGTACCATCAACAATTAACAATTATTTAAATAAAATAATTCTATTTCTATCTGTTTTAATTTATTCATTTGTTAGCACAACAGTCAATATAATATTCAATGCATTATAATAAAAATATATTCTTCATACCTAGTATAATTAATTTTACTTACCTTTTCTACGTATTCTTAAATGTCTATAAAACATTCAAACGTCACATTATTATATGTAAATAATAATTTTTGAGTCCTAATAAAAACAAAATAAATAAAAATAAAAACAAATAAAACCCGGAGCACCCATTTATCTGATTGGCTCAGAGGCCAGGGCTTTTAGAAGGAAGGATTCTGAGTGCTCATAGAATACTGCCACCACATTGGGTGGCATTGCAAATTGGCTGATCTCGAGAATATTGAATAAATCCTCAGTGTCCTGAGGAAGGCCTTGTTTCACCTTATTCTTGATCCAACCAAACACCTCCTCAATTGGATTCAGGAATGGGGAATATGGCAGGAGGAAGAGGAGTCTTATTGGACAATCAGTAAGCCAGTGGCTGGAGGTGTGGATGTTTTTGTCAATGGGGGGGACTTGGACACAACCAGATCCACTTTGTGGAGCCTGACATTATCAAGCACAACAACATTAGTTGTGCCGCTGTAATTTATCTAAAGATACTCCTTGACGGCTCGGAGAAAATTGAGAAAGGTCCTGCTGTTATGGGAGCCTTTAATCATCTGATACTGGTCCAACCCGCAAGGACCAAGAAGCACAACCATGGAATAGGTCTGGGAACAGACAGCTGCACAATGGGCTACACCGTCCTTGGACCCCTTCTCAACCCACTCATGCCTAGACCTGAGTGAGGAGGAAAACAACAATTTGTCAATATAGAAGAACTGTACGTTGCCAGTCTCCTTTAGTGCCAGATATGTCTTGGCATATATGCGTCAATCCTTGATGGTCTTTTCACTGTTCCTATTGTATGGAGAAACTCCGAGCACCTTCCATGAGAAGCCCAAATCCACCATTGTTTTGTAGACAAGGGTTTTGGAAACAGAAAGCCCAAACTCTGTGACAAGCATTGATTGGACAGCAAGTGTATCCAGGTGGCAATCCTTGGCTACTCACTGCTTGATTGCATCAATATGAACGGGCTGAAGGATTTTGGGCTGCTGCTTAGCCTTGGTGGATTTGACAATTTGCCTGGTATTGTCATACTTGGTGTTGATGCCAGCAATGTATCTGGCTGTGACACCAAATTGGGACGTAATATCTCAAACCACTATTCCCCCGTTCAAGCAGTTGAGGAGAGCTTCACGCTCACTATCTGTCAACCAACGCCAGCCCTTGGCAGGTACCACGGCATCCTGGCTACCAGGCTCAACACAGGAGACGGGGACCTTTGTGTAGAAGGTGGGATCACGCTTGCTTGTAGTGGTGTTGTCAATGATTGAATACACAATAGGTGCAGATGGATCAACATTGGCTGCCAATGGCTCGTAGGTTGTGTCAAAGACACAGGGGCAGGAAGTGGCAACTATTGGGTCAAGAGTGCGGGGCTGGGGGACAACTGGGTAAATGGTGGAGGTGTAATTAACCTCATTATTCCTGGTGGCCCTAGTGTAGGAGACTTTGGTAGCAGGCCTTGAGAGTGGCTTCTGCCTGGGATTCAAGCTGGTAGTTCTGGCTTGGGATGCAGGAGGTGGTTGGCTGGCGCTGACACCTTGGGAGGCCTGTGTATTGGCATGACTCTCCTTGAGTTGGGTTCTGGGTCTGTTCTTGGATCTTCTGGGATGCCCTCGTGGACAGGCTGCCCCGCGGGCTGTTGCAGGAGCGGGTTGGGAATGCAATTGACGGTCCATAAAAATAAAATATGCTTTATATTAAATATGTATTTATTTGGAGTTATTGGTTTAGTTGTGGGAAGTTGTTTTCTCTTGATTAATCCTTGAATAGTAGCAGAGTTTCTATATTGGTGATTTGAAGTGAATAATATTGTATACTTTCCAGGTTTGGATGATTTTAAAGTTTAATAACTTTTTATGTCTAATTATGGTTATTGAGATTGAATTTTTCATTTGATTTTAGTTGTGGTGGAGCTTCTTGATTTGGGTTGGTGTTTCCTAGTGTGCTTAGTGTACATTAAATTTGGATTCCAGTTCCTGCAATTAATATCTGAGTTTACTAGTGGCATTCAAAAGTGATTTGAAATTTGGTTCTTGGATTTGACAATCCTGCAATTTCAGATTTGTTAAGTTTTACATGATGTCTATGATTTGTTTGAAATACAGGAAATCTCAAATTGTACATTAGAATCCCGCATTTCTGATTCATGTATCCTGCATTTATTTGTTGGGTTTTGTCTTTTGTTAGTTGAGTTATCTGCTCAAGAGATTCAAAATTTGCCAATTTAAATAAACCTAAAAAAAGTCAAATTAAATGGTTGATTTTATTTAATATTTTACTTTTTACTCAGCTGAGTTGCCTGCAAAAGTGATTCAAAATTTGGACCAAGGATTTGACAATCCTGCATTTTTACGTTCAGGTTCTGAATTTACAGTATGCAATTTTTTTACTTTACAACAATAAAAAAAATCAAAACCAAAAAAAGAAGTTATTCCCTATAATATTTATCAATTGAAATTTTTGATGGTCTCATTTTGTTTTCTAGCAGTGAAATTTGATTTAATTAACTTTTAAAAAGGAAAAAATTAAAATTAAGCCTCTTAAATACAAAAAGATTAAAAATAATTATGCGTAAAGCATAGCTTTTATTAGTAAATAAATTATAATTAAAATTTTGATTTATTTTAAAATTAAAAAAATTACATATGAATAAAACTATAGTTGGATCAAATTTGACTGAAAATCAGTTGACAAAAAATTGAAAGAATATCTTCCTGTCCCTCAGAAATGATGCTCTCTCTACTCAGATTTGTGATAATCACCCTGGCACCAGTGCTACTAGTGATTTAGCCTACTTCCTCAGATCTCTGGAGATGTTTATTCTCATCTGCTCATCAGGTGAGAGACAATCCTTCCAGCTTTCTCACCTGCTGTGTCATGAATGACATTTCAATACTTGTATTGAAAACCCAAGAGTTGAGCCCCAGTTTGCAGAAGGTGAAGTGAACCCTCCAGAACAGTCCAGGACCCGCCAATCCGTTGAGTCACAGGCTCAAATTGGTAAATTACTCTGCAACCTGCTGATCTACTACGGAGGATTCCCTGAATAGTTGCCAGTCTGCTGCCAAACTGGTGCCAATGAAGACCCATACCAACAAAGAAAATGTAAGCTGGCTAACAGAGGTCAGGGAAGGACCTACTGACAACCTGCCAAGAGCCAACACTGGAGCTTCAGTATTAACGCTGGAAGCCCTGGAATCAAACCCTGATCCTCCAAAGACTACTTGAGACACGCAAAGTGGACAGGAACCCGCCCACTTGCTAAATTGCGTACCCAAGTTAGCAAGTTACTCTGAGACCCGCCAGCCTCCCAAAGTCAATTCCCCAAATAGTCATCAGATTGATGCCAACCTTGAGCCACCAAAGACCCAAACCTATGCAGAGGTTGCAGCTTGCCTTAAGGAGGTTAAAAAACCTATTTTTAACTCTGCTAATGACTACCATCAACTGCTAGCATTCTGTCCAGAGAGGGTAGTGCAATTGAACTACTCAGGTGACATGGTGAACAGTGGCAGCATAACAAAGCATTACCACTTCTATTCACCAGAGCAGGCGCTACCTGGATCTCCCGCCCTTGAGACTCTAAGCCAAGATCCATATCCCGCCAATGCCTTGTCTGTGAACCTGAACCCTGCAAAAATTGAAGAAGTGAAGTCCCATGGTATAAAAACCCTGGCGGTATAGTGAAGACCACATCATCATTTTTGATAATAAAGTTTTATGAACCTTTGGTTTTAACAAATCTTACCCTATCTAGTCTTAGTGATCTTCCATCTTAATTTTGGTCAAGTAGACTACCAGGCTGCTGCCCCCTCCCGAGACCAATCTGCCAAATTGTCCCAGGCATTATACCGTCCCCTGGGAGCCCCCTTTGGACCTGTGCACTTTACTGAATACCCCCCAACCTGGCCTATTTGGAGTACAATTTGGAAACCATCCTCATTGCTGACCCTTTGGCAAGGACTAGAAGTATCAAATACATAGGACGCAAAGGAAAGAGGGTCAAGATATCACCCTTATTGTTCAAAGACAAGTACAACTACCTACCAGCGTACTTTTCCCCCAAGACCAGACTTCCCACTGGACCCTACTGCCGCCGCCAAGACCACCTCTACCCAACTGTTTGGAGTACTCTACATTACTTTGACAGGATTGGTGGATTCCATGGTCCCCAACTCCAGACCCTGGTCCTTACTTGGTTGATCTGTATCTTACATTATCAAGTTAGCACCCATTCTATGGTGGGCCTTACCCGCCAGCTTGGCTGCGGCTCACCCCAAGCCGCCCAATGCTTCCACCTATGACTGGCTTCCTGACATGCTGGATGACCTTCCTTCTGGGTTCAGGATCTCCTTGCCACTGGGAAGAATCTGATTAAAAGTCTCATATGTGATGATATAGATTTTTTCATCCCCAAGTAAGACTTTGTAGTTCCTTGCAAAGAGGGATATCCCACTCTACCCCCCACTGAAGAGGAGGCCCAGTCCTCTCCCCAAGTTACAGTAGATTTGGAACATGTTGTTAAAAATGCAGGATTGTCACATTATTTTGTGTAAACTCACCAAATTACTGGAATATTTTTCATACTTTTGTTGAGGAGCTGGATGTATTGGTATTCTGGCCGTTGCCAACACACTTAACATCCAGTCATTGCCTGGTTTGGTGCCAATCCAATATTCAGCTTAGCATTCCAGAAATGGCAAAAAATCAATATCAAATGTATTGTCCAAGTATCCAGCAATCTGAATCCATTTCACACATGACCTCCCCTATATTAGATCCAACTTAAGTCCCTGCCACAGTGCAAGCTATATAAGTCTAAAGTATTATCCAATAGAATATACTTCTTTCTTCTCTAAATCCATATTCAAAGTTTCCTCAAAAGTTGCTCCTCATTACTAGTAACAGCTACGGTTTTTGACAACACCCATGAAAGAGAAAATGACTGAACAGAACCCACCCACCTTTGCTCATGTAATAAACCAGGCTACATCTTAGGATACCTGGAAAACATACTTCTGCGCCCACAACATTGACAAAGATATACCTAGTGGATGAACCATATTCAAAGAATTGATCATGCCCAAAACATGTTCCAAGATAATTCAATACAGTTGCACTCTAAAATTAGAAGAAAAAACACACAAACACCTATCACAGGCAAAGTTATCAACAACAATTACATTGGTATCAACAAGTTCTTTGGTAAAAACAAAGAAAACATCATCAACTGGCTAGACCACTCAGCTGCTAAACTCAGTGCCAGTTGCATCTCCCACAAAAAATGGGTCCAGAAAGCCAGCAAGCGCCTGTACAAGGCCACAGTTAACTGGTTTGCCACTTGGGTTGGCTCACAAAATGACAAACAGCTTGAAAACTGGGAAGAGTTCAAAGCCAACATCACCCCCAACTTCTGCATAACTGAATCCCTCCAAGATATCACAATGAAGCTCAGCAATATTCCTCAGAAGACCACTGTCACAACTTACACCAATGAATTTGAAGAGATATATTGCAAGATCTAAAATCCAACACAAGCTGACAATGTGCACACAAGATCCTCATTCATCAACAGAATAAAACCCTATGTTTCTGCCCTCATCTCTCCAGAGGCCAACACCTTCATGCTTGCGCTCATTGAAGAAGCCAAGCATACAGAAAAACATTCAAATATGAAATATGCTGCAAAAAATGGCAACCTCTCCTCCAACAGCAATTTAATAGATCATTACAATGGCAAAAAACGCCAAAACACCAATCATAACAATAGCAACTCCACTCAAAACAATGGCAATCACAGCCAGAGTGCAAATTGCTCCTGTCCCAAGAAGGAAGATACTGCCAAAATAAAAAATACTGAAACAGCAACCCACTATGAATCTGACCCCATATTCTCTGACCTCAAAGGTCTTGAAACAGAGGAACAGGGAAAAAAGGAGGAGGAAAAGGCTTAATTGCCCCTGTTTCCCCCTAAATCAATAAGAAATTATATCAAGGCACAAACTTTGCTGCTTGAATCTCACATGTCCTGCAATCCTCCATTTTTATGAACGTAAAAATTAAAGATTGCTCACAAGTTCTTGTCTACCCATATACTTATAAATCACATACACACAAAATTTTATTTGACTCTGGTGCGCAACATACCATGATAAGAAAACCATTTGTAACCAAGTAAAAAATACCAGTTGTCAAATCCAACTTCAAATATGCCAGAATAGCAGACAAATCAAAAGTTCTACTTGAAGGCAAAACAACTCCCTTCAGAATTAACCTCCAAGTCATACAAACGTCCATCAAAGGACTTTTCATGAACAATATAAAATATGACATTGTAGCAGGTATGGACTGGTTCACCCGAGTGAACCCCAGCATATATTGGAAAACAAAAGCCATGACCATCAAACACAATGGAGTCAATTTCAACATTCTCAAAAAACTTAACAATCTCATCCTAAGAGGCACAGTATTTATCAAGTCATAAATCAGGATAACTCAGAACATCTAACCAAAGACCATACACTCCACATAATGAGGTACACCAAATTCAATAACATGCAAACAACAGAAATTCAAGCCCCAGAGCTTGCAGCACTCCTAAATGAATACACTCATGTATTTAAGGAAGAGCTCACAGAGCTATCACCCAAACGGGAGGTCAAACATGGCATCAACCTATGTAAAGCAATGCCTAAACCTGCATCTCTCTACAGACTCTCCCCCATGGAGACCCAAACCCTCAAAACTCATATTTAGGACAACCTAGCCAAAGGATCCATCCACCCATCTGAATCCCCGTGAGGGCAGCTGTGTTCTTTGTAAAGAAAAAGGAAGGCTCACTCTGTCTAGTAACAGGCTATAGAGCCCTCAATGCAAGCACAGTAAAGAATAAATACCCTCTCCCACTCATAGAGGACCTGTTTGCAAGACTCTCAGGAGCCAAATTTTTCTCCAAAATTGACCTCACCTCAGGTTATAACCAAGTTGAAGTAAAAGAAAAAGACATACCAAAAACCGCGTTCTGTACACAATATGGATCCTTTGAATGCAGAGTAATGAACTTTGGGATGACAAAACTCTTCTGTAGGATTTCTGGCCCTAGTCCCAAGCATGAATAGGATTTTCCTGCAATCTCAAAGCAGTACCAATTGGCCCAGATGTGCTAATAACTGCTTTGAGCAAGGCCAATTTATGGCCTTGATTCTCCCAGATATAATTGGACCATAAGAAGCTGCATCTGGATCAAAGGAGTTCATCATAGCAGCAGTCAAGCATGGAAGTAAATTGGTAACAAAAAACCTGGGCCAAAGGTTCACATTTTTTGGTTTTATGCGGCCTGCAAAAATGTACCTTATTTGCTCCCATTGAACAACACATTCCACCTTCAGACCCTTTATACATTTCCCACAAAGCGCCACATAATCCAAGGCAGGTCAGCAATTTAAAAACATGGCCCAGTGGTTAACACAAAATGTGTAAGCCACACTCTCAGCAGATTAGTACATACATGTGATCTACCAGCTGCACTGAGGGCAAAGCCTAGTAATGCTGCACCCTAACTCAGCCACAAACATAATACATCATCCTGTAACAGACACAGACCCTCCAACAAATAAATCCAGGCAGACAGCCCAAGGGCTAATAGCACGGATTAATTTGGATCAGCTATTAGTCTTTTGATCTACCACTCCATGCCACACCAGACCCTAAAGATTACATCCTATTCTTCTGGGGCACTAACCCTAGGCATTGGCCCTAAAACCATAGCCTCACACAGATTTAAACCACAAAATGTGTATCAGGCTGTTCAACAAAAAACTCAGGCAGCTGGCCCAAGGGAATTTCTGCCCAGATTATTCCGGATCAGCACATTTCTATTGGACTTTCTGTTCAGTATTGAATCATGGTTTTGGAATCAAGCAACAAAAAAACGAGGGCCAAAGGCCCAAATTTTGTCTGGCCCAGTTTTTCTGGGATCAATAAAAATTCAATCTGGGCCTGCTGGCACCCACTATCCCAAAATTCCTAAAAGTTATAGTACCCCAAAACGGGATATATAGCCCAAAATATGCTTCCCCTTCACAATCTTCCCTCTCACCCAAGGTTTCCCCCTGCTTTGCAGGTTTCCTTGTCCCCTTCTTCCTTTTTTTACATTGTATATGAGACTTTGATCATTCCTTTATGGCCCTATGGAATTGTTGTACCAGTCAGAGATGTCTGGGCAAATTGAATAAATGAACTTTGGGATGAAGCTTGATCAGCTCAATCCCACTTTTTGGAATTGAGAATTTTAAAGCAAGTGATAAGCACATAAGAGTCTGAGTTTAAGCAAGACTTTTATTAAAAAGAAAGGTATGACCAACAAAAGCACCAGATCCTGGGCCAAGGTGGTCCAGGTTCAGAAGCGCCCTGTCAAGGACCAACTGGCATACTTTGCCAGAACCACCAAGAAGGGACCCTCTGTGCCATCTTAAGGGTGGCTCAAGTTTATCACTTCTGAGCTCTGGTTTCAGGACATCATCAGAGCCCTCCCCAAGTCCTCTGTCCCCCATGGGATAAGAGTCAACTTTGGAGGCAACCCCAAAAAGTCCCAGTAGGCAGCCAAGGCAATAGCCACAGAGTATCCAAAGGCAGTGTCCCTCCACCAGAGCCCTCTTAAGGACGTCTTTGATCTTTGATTCCTCTGCAAGAAAGATGCAGATCAGGCAGCGGAAGAGGTCTTCATCCTTGAGTTTACAGATCCCAAGGGGAAGAAGACCCAAACAGTCTTGCCCACCACCTACACCAGATTCAACCAGGACACCACACTATTCATGTCCTTTGAGGCTTTTCCTTTGGACATGCCCAGAGAGGTGGTGGAATCCCAGCTTAAGGAAGGACTGTCCAAGTATGGGGAAATTGTGCAGTTTGAGCTGCTAAAAAAGCCCTACATGGGGCACCTGACCACAGCAAAGGCAATGGCTATGATCAAAACATATGAGAATAGCAGAATTACGTTTATTCTACACCATGCAACCATTCTGAAAAAGGATGGTACTTTGAGTGGCAAGTTCAAGGTGTTCCCAGAGAAAACCCCTCCCATTTGCGCGCTATGCTCTGCTCTTGGTCACAGAGAGGCTCTATGCCCTACAACCATAGCAGGAGTCCAGGCCAAAGAACAAGACACCCTCAAGGAGCCCCAGAATACTGAGCCAACTGGTACCCAGACCAATACTCTTGTAGCCTTAGCCTAGGGCACCATGTCTGAGTATGAAGTGGTCAAGCCAATCACATCGTGCCAGAAAAAGGCTCATGCAAAGGCCCAAATCCAGCCTCAGTCTCAACCAATAGTAGTATCTGACTCTGACCATGCAGAGGCACCCCAGACCACCAAAATTCACGAACAAGAGACCCAGTCTCTTAATGCCCTTAACATGGATGAACCAATGGAAAATCTGGCCCAGATGGAACAGGAACCCCTGGAAAACCCAGCCTGAGTTTCATTGGCTTGCCCCCTATTGTGGCGGCCCAAGAGGATATGCTACATGCACAACACCAGGACTCAGTCAATTGGGATTAAGCAGCCTCTTCACAGGAGGGCGGCAGACCAAGAAGCAAGGCCCAGAATAAACTTGCTGCTGTGACTAAGCCATCCCCATATACAGTTGGAGACCCCAAACAGTCTAAAGCGCCAAAAAGCCCAAAGACTCAGCAGCCAATGAAAAAAGCAGTCCTACCTCTGGTGGGGCCGCTTTGGCATAGTGACTACTGGGACAGCAATTAGAACAGGGATGCTCAACATTGCAGGATTATCTTGCCCACAGTCCCAGGCAAAGAAAAGAAATATCCTGCTCTCCCTCAAAGCTGATCTGGTTGGCTTGACTGAAGTCAACTGCAGCTCTGAGGCCAGGCCCAGTTTTCAGAGGCTCATGCTATCAAACACCACCCTTTGTTACACAAAATGTTGCATATGGATCAGATGGGGATCATCAATCAAAGCAAATAACAAACGTACACATCTTGGCAGCAGACTTTTAATGGCAGATGTTGACAGTGGAAGTGGAAATTTCACCTTCACAAATATTTACGGTTTGTCAGCCCACAAGGGTAAAGAAACCTTCTTTGCTCAACTAAAACAGATTTGTTCCCTCTGAATAATGTCTTTGTGGGGGATTTCAACTCTTGGCAGCTGCCAACAGAAAAGGCTCCACACATGCCCCTTCCGGATCATTCTGGTCTGTTTGGGGATTGGCAGCAAGGCTTGGGACTTATTGACATTGCAAATTTTGAGGCTAGATACCCAGCAATTATGAAGCAGATCAACCCTGTGGAAACTATAAAGTTCTCTGCCTCTTGCATAGACTATATATCTATTTCCCCAGGCTTGGAGGCTGTGTTTTCCATATTTGTCAGTAAACATCCTTGGGTTTGATCACAGACTCCTCTGCGCCACTATTAGATTAGGAGACAATGAGGCATGTGCTACGCAACAATCTTGCATGCTCCCCAACAACTCAAACCAACAATAGATTGGCCAATCAATAACTTGGACCTTGAGTTCAACAAAAAACCACGGGCGCGCGGACCAATGGGCTACCATCAAAGCCAATGTGAAGGGTCAGATTTGAAAGGAATCTTCCCGGCTTGCAACTGCTAAGAAGGCTTACAAACACCACATCACTAACACCATTAGACATCTGGAGGCAAAAATGCCAAAACAAAAAAACGCGGTCTGGACGGCTGCCTGGCAAGCGGCCCATGAAAAGCTTGCCAGAATCTAGCACAGCCATTCAAGCCTGGTCTGCCTCCAGGCTGCAACATCATTAGCAAATAAAGGGGAAAAGCCCACCAAGGCCATTATCTCCATGGAAAAACTAGTAGAACACAGTGTGACCAAACTACAGTCACTGCTGAGTATTTAGCCAAATAAATGCTCCAAAATATAAAGATGTTCTGTTTTTTCTGTTTATTACATATATATAGGTTTGTTTGGAATTCTTGAGGGAAAGGTTCCTAGAAACTGGATATCTATGTTTAATAAAAGAACAGAATATGGATGTTTAGTTAGGTTAGGCTAACTAAAAGAATTGAGGCAAGATTGGCCAAATCAATCTTGGAGACTAGGTGTCTCAAAATAGGTTAGTTAATCAGGAAGATTAATTAATAAATACGGTATATAATTAATGAGGATTTAATTTTATTAAAATGGCATTGACTTTGTCAAGAAGTTTGGTTAAGGTTAATCATGGGAAACCCCCGGAATTTGGGTTAAAAGTGCCGTGTTGGCAAATTTATTGGGTTAGAGGCGCCGCCGCGCCGCCTAATGAATTCAAGATGCAGCGAGGTGCCACTATCAAATTTTCTCAGGCGCTGCCTGGGGAAATTGCTGGGCGCCACAGTGGCGCCTGGTTTGAGTTTCAAAGCAGTTTAATGGGTTTTAATGCAAAAAACCATTAAATGCAAAAATAACTAAATAAAGGCAAGGATGCCTAGGAATTCAGGTTTGATCAGCTGGTTCCCAGTTGGAACACTGATAGCTGAGTTTAGGATGTGCAATCTAATAGGGTTTGGTGCTGGGAGCTGGGGAAGCTCCATGCCAAATTGGTACATTGGGTTGAATGGAGTCAGGTGACTTCTGCCCATTGTAGGTCAATTCTCATAGGTTGAGAATTGTTGGTGATCTTTCAGGTAAAGATCTATGTTGGATGAATCAAATGTCATAGATCACATGACGCAAATCATTGGTTGATTCAGGAACTGGAGGGGTTTTCAGCTGTGTATGCCCCAAATGGTATATAAGCAAAAACA
This sequence comes from Entomophthora muscae, assembly GCA_014839935.2. Lineage (NCBI taxonomy): Eukaryota > Fungi > Entomophthoromycota > Entomophthoromycetes > Entomophthorales > Entomophthoraceae > Entomophthora > Entomophthora muscae. Next base: position 59,958 of record QTSX02005924.1, on the reverse strand, counting down.
GTTAAACATTAATAAAGTATATTCATTGTTGGTTTTGACGCTTTCCCCTCACCTATTTTTCAATTGTCATGCCTTCTTTGTTAAAATTTGAGAGAGCCAAGTTTGGGGTCCTTTGTGTGGAAACCGCTGCAGCAAGAAAGGAGGTTCCTAAAAGTACATTGGAAGAAGCTTGGACCATCCTGGAGGTCACTAAGACTGTTCCTGCCAAATCTTTAGTAGAAGTAAAGGCTGCGTTTGAAGAGCTGTATTCCAATTACTTTGCAAAGGAAAGGACTCCCGCCCAAAGGAACCAAATTTATGCTTGGGATTCTTGGAACTTGTTGGTAGGATGAGATGAAATCTTGCAATAAGTAAAAGAGATGGCAAATTGTGAAATTGAGGCGTTGAGAGCACAAGAGGAAAAAAGCGTTGAAATTATGGCTTGTTGGCGGGATGACAATAAAGTGTTATCCAATAAAATTGCCTCCCTGGAGGCAAAGATCCTCAAAGCTTCATCCCAGGAAGGTAACAGCAATAGGAGTCAAGGGCAGGATAAGGGCAGGATGGAATGGTTTGGCCTGGATCTGTCACAGAGCCCAACACAGGGGCAGAAAAAACCCATGGTGAAAGGAGTCCAGTCTATGCTTGCCAAGATGTCACTGTTCTCTGGAAATCCCAAGGAAGGAAACGCTTTCCTGGAGGGTTTTCTTATACAAGCCTCTGGTCTAGGAGATGATGAGAAATGTCATTGGTTGGAAGTTCTTGCAGGACCTGCCTGTTTCAAGTGGTTCAAAAGATGTAAAGGCAACAATTGGACCACCTTGTTAGAGGAATTTTGAGCCAGTTACACTGTAACCCTTAGGCCTGGTGATGCTTTTCAAAAAGCTTGAGATGTTACTCAAGCTGACCATGAGACAGTGCCAATGTACCTTTCCAGAATGGAGGAGCTCTTAGCCTTTTTTGACGTGGAACGTAATCAGGGGCTAGTGGATGATACTTTCTTCACTGGAATGTGGCCCGGGTTGCAAACTCAGGCCTCTATATTACGCTGTGAGAAGTTGTCATGGTCAAAGCTTGTTCAGAAGGTTATCCAGATGGAGTGGGATCTTGGAGGCCCTCCACACAGTGCTCCTTGTTCAAGAGCAGGAGCTCATGTTGCAGCAGGGGAAGAATCTTCTGAGAGAACCAGACGTCTAAGAAGTCCCTCTGATAAGGACCACATGTCTAGATTTAAGTGGGCATGTAAGTTCCCCATGGCCAAGGGATGCTGGATCTGTGGGAAAGATGTCCGTTTTTCTGGAAACTGTCCCAACCATGCGGAATTTGACAAGGAGCATCCTGACCTTATGTTTAAGGATTCAGGAAAAGAAAGGCAGACTTAGGTGTCTCTCAACCTGAGTCTGGTAATTCAGAGAATAATGGGAGAATGAGACTTTGATCTTGGAAGGCTTTGAAGGAATACGGGAAAAGCCCCAGTCAACCAGTGGAACCACCCATACAGGAAATTGATGTCTCTTGTCCAACTCTGCCTGAGGGAAGTCCAGACGCCTCTCCAGATGAGTGGATATTGGATGTGCGCTTAGAGATGAAGGAAGACAGGGAGATTACATGGCAGCCTGTGCAAGTTCAGTTGAGCGTGGATCAGCTCAAGGAAGTTGAATGGCGTAAAAAGGTGGCCCAAAGTATGCCTGCACTTTTGATTGCAAAATCATTTGGTGTGGGCATTACAAGGGGTTATTCTTTTGGATATTTTGCTTGATGGTATCTCTGCAAAGGCAGTCTACAATCCAGGGTGTGCTGGAGTGGCGGTATCAAAGAATTTTGTTTGTAGACATGACATGGGCCCATCAAGATTGGCCACTTTGACCTTATCTTCCGCAGATGAGGTTACCACTATCAAACAAGACGTGTTTGATGAGGTGGTAATAAAATGGAAAAATACCAAGGTCAAGACTTCCGCTGTAGTTTTACCCAGGGAAGGATTTGATGTTCTGCTTGGTATGACTTGGATTATTGAGGCCAAGGTGAGCCTGGACGCTGTCAAGAATGTCTTGGTTCATGAAGGAGTTGAATATACTTATCAACAACTGACAATTCCGCTAGCACCAGAAGATGTCCAGTCAGTTGTCATCTACGCCAAGGAATATTGCTCAATTCCACCAAAGGGAACTGCTTGGTTAAAACCAGTAGCTTTCAATTGCGGAACACAAGGAGGACAGGTTATCCCAGAATTGCCCCGTCATATATCCTCAAATGTTGCAATATTTGAGGATGGTTCAAATGGTGAATCCCTCAAGTCCTGGAAGTTGTTCAAAACTTGCGCGGTTCCTGTAGACATTCAGCAAGGTCAGCGTATTGGAGTTTGGATGCCCGTAGTTGGAGAAGTCACAACAAATAAACCTACCGTCTCTTATGTTTGTGTGCCCTTCAACAATTTAACCTGTATACTATGTCCAAGTGAAGCACCAGGTACCCTGTTGTATACTCTGGTGTGGAAATGGAGTAGTTGTTTCTTGTTGGACAAATATGATGTAGGGAGAACTGGTCCACCTTATATCATAAAAACGCTTACTGGGAAGCCATACAAAGGGTATGTACCCCATTGTAGTCCTGCTGCAGTTGCTGCAATAAGAGAAGAGGTGGAGAAGATGCAAAGAGCCAACCTGATTGAGGAGAGCATCAGTCTTTATTCTGTTCCAATGGTTTGTGTTCCAAAGCCAGATGGGAACATTTGTGTTTGTATTGATTTCTGAATGGTAAACAAGGATATTGTAAATGATGCCTACCCAATGCACCAAATTGAGGATCAGCTGGATACCATGGCTGGATCTTCTTGGTTTACCACTTTGGATCTAACTAAGGGATATCACCAACTGTTGATTGATGAGAAGTCTAAGGAGGTTACAGCATTCTCTACACCTGATGGTCTTTATCAATGGAAAGTCTTGCCATTAGGAATGAAAACAGCCAGGGCTGTGTTTCAGCAAGTGATGGACCAGATTATGGCGGGATTGCAGCCTAGGTGTTTCTTGGTGTATATAGATGACATTACTGTATATAGCCCTTCCTGGGAACAACACCTGAAGAATCTTGATGAAGTATTCCGCCAAATTGAGAAAGCAAAGTTAAAGATTAGTGTATCTAAGACTAAGCTTGCCTGTTGAGAGTTCAAGGTGTTAGGACATATTGTGAATTCTCAGGGGATTAAGCCAAGTCCTGATAGATTTACTACATTGTTGATCATGAGGTCACTACAGTTGGTCTGAGAGGTGCAGGAATTTATGGGATTGCTGAATTTCTATTGGAGATTCATTCCTAATTGTTCTGCGCTTGGAGAGCCGTTGTTTGCTTTAACAAGGAAGAATGCCAGGTTTGTTTGGGGACAGGAACAAGAGTCAAGTTTCTTAGAGATGAAAAAGAGACTCTCTGAGGCCCCCATCCTAAGATTCCCCAATTGGTTGAAGTTGTTCTACATTGAAACAGATGCAAGTTTAACTGGTCTGGGTGCCGTTCTTACTCAGGAAGGAGAGTCAAAGTTGTCCCAGCATCCGGTGGCGTATGGTTCCAAAACATTGGGGGTCACTCAAAGGAAATACTCTGCTACTGAACGTGAGGGATTGGCAATAGTATGGGCGGCGGAGCATTTTAGGACGTATATCCTAGGAATGCCATTCATTATAGTCACTGATCATGCAGCATAGAGAGCGCTTTGGACTAAGAGAGACTTACAAGGCTGTATGCAATTGTATGCTGAAAAACTCTCTGGATATGACTATGATATCATTTACCAACCTGGTTTGGAAAATCAGATTACCAACTTATTATCCTGAGTGCTGTTGGCCTGTGAAGTTGAGACGCAGGAAGCCCGGGAAGCTTTATTGAGGAATAGGATTTACGTAGAGCAATCCAAACGTCTTCAAGTGGTGAGAGATCTTCATGTTCAATGGGGAGGTCACCTCAGATATGAAAAGCTCTGGCAAGCAGTAAAAGCTTGTTACTGGTGGCCAGAGATGAGAGCTACAGTCCTCCAGATTTTACAAGAATGTGAAGTTTGCTCTAAGTTCTCAGCGGCAAAATCTAAGGTACATCTCAAGTCAGTGATGTCACATTATCCTTTTGAGTTGGTCTCAATAGATACAGGTCATATCACATTACCAAGTGGTCAGAAAGAATACTTTGTGGTTGCCGTTGATTCTTTCACAAAATGGGTAGAATTTCAAGCAATGGCTAAAGAAACAAGTGTTGCACTTGCTAAGTTTCTCTGAGAAGAAATCATAGCACAACATGGTTGTCCCGAGAAGGTTCTCACCAATAATGGACCACCCTACATAGGGCCAGCCTTGACTAAAGAATGCTTAAAATGGGGCATTTCTAAGTTAACTGCAGCTCCTACCATCCTGAGACCAATGTGTTAGCCAAAAGAACCATCAGAACTTTAAAGCGCATTATAGAAAAATTGCCCAATGGAGCTAGACCCGTTGGAAGGATCACCTAGCAATGAGTGTCATGGCATACCAGACAATGCCCCATGATTCTACTGGGTTTTCACCATTTCAGATGTTGTATGGCCGGGAGACTACAACCAGCACTTAAGTGGGCCAATGGGAGTTTGTGGAAAAGAATTTCTATGAAGCCGCCATGGAGGAACATGCAGCCGAGATGCAGAAGTTATTTGCCAAGGCAAGGAGTAAAGGAGAGCGGGTTTGAGAAAAGCGTGCCGCCAAGTGGAACTCAAAGCCTGGAGTACTTCCTTGTGAGCATTTCCAGGTGGGAGATCTGGTGTGGTTTGATCAAAGGTGCCAAGAAAAGCACCCAAGAAAAGGTCTTCAGCAATGGGTAGGGCCTATGAAGATTATTTTAGTTAGTCCAGGGCCAAACTACCTAATTTGTGGGGTTGGAGCTGCCTTGGGAGAAGAATGGTCCTGTGTTAATCCTCAATTCCTTAAGCTATTTCATGGGGATGTTGCAACTGAACCAATGAGGGTTCAGTATTTAGAATTGGGGAAGACAAAAGTCCAATAGGAAAGGACAGAATAATAAGAATAAGGTATCATTTATTATAGAATATTGTGATTAATATACTGTATGGGGAAAGCCACAAGGGAGGTGGTATAGTGGGGAGTTCCATGTAAGGTTTGGAGCCAAGGAATAACTTGTGCGAGGATCAGCGGGTCAAATTGGCAACACTCCTAATTGGGATGAAGTACTACCATTTGCAACTGCCATCAGATTAATCCATAATGTTAGATACAGCAAGGGGCGGCTCATTAAGCACCCCCTGTGTATTGTAAGATATGTTAGCAGGCAAGGCTGGAAGCTTGGTTGCAACACCCCCCTTGCCCCCTGCTTGTTGTCAGACACCAGGACTGGAGTCTGCAGAAGGTCTGGGAAGGTCTGCACAAACAACCTTTGTGTGGGGATGGCACAGCAGGGGCGCAAGCAATTGTGTTGAAGTTTCTTGGTGTTCCCCTGGACATCCTCAAGTTGGTAGGTGTGGTTGTCATAGAAGGCAGCCACCTTGAAGGGCCCTAGGTGGTTGGGTTCTAATTTGGCAGAATTGGGATTGAGGGTGTAGACGGGGTCACCTACGGCGTATCTAGCTTTGAGGTGTTTTTTCCCTCCTGCAATCTTCTTGTGTTTGATCTCTCAGGCTTTTGCACGCCATTGGTCTAGGGAGGGAGTTGGCACTAAGGGGGGCTTTTCGGGGACCTTGGACCATAGTTTCCCCTGTTCCACCCCTGTCAGACTGTCAGGTGTTCTAAAGGCCAGGGTGTTAGGGCTGAACCCAGTGCCCCTGTTGATTGTTGCTTGCAGGATCAGTAGGGCAGTGGGAAGATGTTCAGTTCACACAGTGTTAGGATGCTCTTGCAAGAGTTTGGCAATCAGTTGAACCAGGGAGCTGTTTAACTGTTCCACATGTCCGTTGGCTTGCGGATGGTAGGGGGTTGTGACTATATGTTGGAGCGTGTTCTTGATGCAGGATGCCTTCACAATGTGTCCAACAAGTTTGGGCCCGCCATCTGTGATGAGACGCTTGGGTTGCCCAAAGCAAGCCATAATTTCCTATGCCAATAAAGCAGGTAACAGTTGTGGTGGTGTGGTTGGTTGTGGCCCAGGCCACTGGCCAACAAGTGAAGTAGTCAATAGCAGTGATAATATACTTCTTACCCAGTCTGTCTTTGGGAAGCAATCCCACAATGTTAAGGGCCCACTGTTTGAAGGATTCCATAGCCTTGATGGGTAGGACAGACTTGGGAGGTGCAGGTTTGGACGTATTCTTTTCACACAACACACACATCTCAAGGAGATCCAAGATGTCTTAGTGCATGCGCGGCCACCAGACCTTATGTTTCATAATCTCAAAGAGGTTACACCCTCTGATGTGACCCAAGGTTTGGTGGTAGTGCAAGATGGTGTCTCCTTGTTGTGTGGTGGGAATGTACGGCGTCTTTTCACCTGTCTCTGCCCAGCGACAGACGTTACCAGCATTGGTGGTGAACTGGCTCTTGTTGTCCTTTAACTTGGAGATGGTGACCAAGTTAAGGACTTCATAGCGGTTTGCCTCCGGGCGCAGGTAGAGAATGGGCCAATCTGGGTCCAACCTGTTGTCCCCAGTGATGGACGCTACGTAGAGTTATGATAGAGCGTTGGCTGTGACAAGTTCTTTTCCAGGCTTATATTCAATGCGTAACTGATAGGGGGATAGACGCTCAACCCATCCTTCTTGGTGGCGTGTCAAATGGGACTGTGTGTTGAAGTACTGGAGTGACTTATGGTCCGTCAGAACGCGGGGTGGGAAGGTCACACCTTCCAAGTAACAGCGCCACTTCTCAACACAGTGTACAATAGCTGCCAGCTCTTTACCATAGATGGGATAATGTTGTTCTGAGTCAGTGAGCTTCCTGGACTCATATGCTACGGGGAGGAAGACGCCATTATCAGTTTCTACCCTTAGCACACCCCCTATGGCCCTGTCAGAGGCGTCAGTCTCAAGTTTGTACTGTTGGTTTTGGTTGGGAAACTGCAGTACTGATGCCGTTCTGAGTTTTTTGCTTCAACGTCTTGAAGGCTTGATCTCCGGCAGGGGTCCAATGAAAGCGCTGTTTGATATGGAGGAGCTTGGTGAGAGGTGTAATTGGTTCCCCGCAATTGGGGATGAATTTGCGTACATAGGCAACCATGCCTAAGAATGTCTGCACCTGGCCCACATCAGTGGGGGGCAGCATGCTATTGATTGCCTTGATTTTGACAGGATTGGGCTTTATCCCTTGGGCAGAGATTGTGTGCCCAAGGAATAACAACTCTGACTTGAGAAACTCACATTTGAAGGGTTTAGCTTTTAACAGGTTTCCCAAAGGGTGTTGAGGACAGTACGGAATTGTTGGAGGTGCGTGGTTTGATCTTGACTGAAGACAATAATGTTGTCAAGGTACACCACCACACACTTTCCAATCAATTCCTCAAAGGCTTTGTTCATCAACATGGCAAAGGTGGAGGGAGAGTTGGTCATTCTGAAGTTCATGACACGACACTTGAACAACCCGTAGCGTGTGCAGAAGGCAGTTTTTGCCTCATCCCCCGGTGCAATGCAGACCTGGTTGTACCCTGCAGTGAGATCAATCTTGCTAAAGACCTTTGCTCCTGCAAGTGTATCAAACAGATTGTCAATCAGCGGCAGGGGGTATTTATTTTTAACTGTCACCTCATTTAGGGCGCGGTAGTCTGTGACCAGGCAAAGAGACCCATCCTTCTTGGCTACAAAGAAGACCCCCGCCCCGTATGGAGAGAGCAAGGGGCAAATGAAGCCCTTATCAAGCGCGTTCACAAGGTTCTTGCAGAGGGTTTCATCTTCCTTTGGTGTAAGACGGTATAATGATTGTTCTTTAGATAACAATCCTTGAAGTTGTACAGTGTGCTGGATCTCCCAGGGTGGAGGTAGTTGTTTGAGTGTTTCACTGAAAGCCTCCTTGTACTCCTCAAGGAGTGCAGCTAGCGCTGGTGGTGGTGATGTTGACAAGGGAGGGACTGCAGATGGTTCTGCACTGATAACTTCAACTGAACATTGATTAAAGTCTAATCTCCCCCCTTGAAATTATATGAGCCTGTTTCTGTCATTCTGACAAACACAGTGTCATGTAGTAGTTTGTTCATTTCCATGGGGTAGATCTGGAACCCCACCCCGTTTCTATTGAGGGTGATGACAGAGGTATCCCAGTCAATGTAGGGGCAGTTATGCCAGAGCCAGTCAAGGCCAGCAATTACATTATGGCTGAGGTCTGCCATGATTGACCCAGAGAGCTTAACCTGGACGTTTCCCATCCTTACGGAGAAGGGCACTGTCTTGTGGGTGATGGCAATTCTGCGGGAATCAGCTACATGTACTACTTTGAATCTGCTGGGTACTTGATCTAATTGCTGGGAGTCAGCAAACGCTTGATCTACCATGGTGTGATTAGCCCTGGTATCTACTAGTAGCTTGTGGATGTTCCCACGGAAACAGAAGAGATAGGACAAGTGTGTTACTTTATTTGAGGAGTGGGCGGCTTGCAACACGGGGTCATCACTATGGACCTGAAAGACGTCCAGAGTTCTAACCTTGTGAAGATTGTAGTCGTGGGAGTTCTTTGTAGGCAAGGTCTGAGAGGACAGGTCAGTCGAGGTTGTAAGGCCTCTTGTTGCTACAACCCCCAGGCTTTTCCCTGGTCCTCAATTAGCGCTAGCTAGAGCTCCCCCCTTGCAGGGGCGTTTAGTTGCACCTTCTTGTTGACAAGGTTGGCAACAGCCCACTTGACCTTGGCCATTGTTAGGTGCAGAACGTGGTTGGGGCGGAGCATTGTTGGTGCAACAGAAGCCCATTGAAGCCTGGTTCTTGGCCTCTACAATGGCTTTATAGCAGTTGTCAATAGAGGTGCAGCGGCTGACAGGGACCCACTTGCAAATATGGGGTTTTAACCCATTAATAATGAGAGTGAGCAACATGGCGTTCCCATCAGTCACAGCTTTGAGGGCGGCAGCAAGGGCTTGTTGCCACGCGGCAAGATACTTGGGGATGAAACCAGTCTGCTTGATGGCTAAGAGGGGAGTCCCCAAGATGATGGGAGAGAAGGTTTCACTATATTGGGACTTGGCGGCGTCTTGAAATGTTGCCCAGGTGACATCTAACTCCTGGCTGGCCCAGTTGGTGAACCACATGGCGGCAGGCCCTGTAAGGCGGCCAGATGCGGTGGCAACCCACATGGACTCAGGGACCTGACAGATACAAAGGCGCATTTTGGTGTACTGGAGCCAACTGACAATGTCAGCTCCTTCAACACTGCCAGTGAAGGACTCTAGTTGGAGGTTGAGCATACGTTGGGACAGGTCCAACTGTGGCAGGGTGACGCTAGCGTCACGCTGCCCAAGGCAGAGCCAATTGTATACACTGGTGAGAACTAGCTGGTCTTGATAGATGACATAACCTTTGGGGATGTCCCCCTTGGGGATTGAAAGGAACGTCTCTTGTTGTGGAGTAGCCATAAAGCCCGTACTCTGTCCTTTCTTGGGGGGAATTTTGTTTTTAAAATAGGTCAGAACCTACTTCTGCTACCATTGTTGCAACTGAACCAATGAGGGTTCAGTATTTGGAATTGGGGAAGACAACAGTCCAATAGGAAAGGACAGAATAATAAGAATAAGGTATTGTTTATTGTAGAATATTGTGATTAATATACTATATGGGGAAAGCCACAAGGCCACAAGGGGGTGGCATAGTGGGGAGTTTCATGTAGGGTTTGGAGCTGAGGAATAACTTGTGTGGGGATCAGCGGGTCAAATTGGCAACGCTCCTAATTGGGATGAAGTACCCGCCATTTGCTGCTGCCATCAGATTAATCCATAACATTAGATACATCAAGGGGCGGCTCATTGAGCGCCCCCTGTGTATTGTAAGATACGTTAGCAGGCAAGGCTGGAAACTTGGTTGCAACAGGGAATTGGAGCTTATAAAGATCCGAGAAGATGAGGCCAATTCCCCCAAAGGGAAGAAAGGAGCCTTTGAATGTACTATAGTCACTGCTGAGTATTTAGCCAAATAAATGCTCCAAAATATAAAGATGTTCTGTTTTTGCTGTTTATTACATATAGATAGGTTTTTTTTGGAATTCTTGGGGTAAAGGTTCCTAGAAACTGGATATCTATTTTTAATAAAAGAACAGAATAGGGTGTATAGTTAGGTTAGGCTAACTAAAAGAATTGAGGCAAGATAGGCCAAATCAATCTTGGAGACTAGGCGTCTCAAAATGGGTTAGTTAATCAGGAAGATTAATTAATAAATACTGGATATAATTTATGAGGATTTAATTATATTAAAATGGCCTTGACTTTTTCAAGAAGTTTGGTTAAGGTTAACCATGGGAAAACCCCGGATTTTGGGTTAAAAGCGCCGTGTTGGCAAATTTATTGGGTTAGAGGTGCTGCTGCGCTGCCTAATGAATTTGAGATGCAGTGAGGCGCCGCTATCAAAAATTTTCAGGTGCTGCCTGGGGAAATTGCTGGGCGCCGCAGTGGCGCCTGGCTCAAGTTTCAAAGCAGTTTAATTGGTTTTAATGCAAAAAAACCATTAAATGCAAAAATAACTAAATAAAGGCAAGGATGCCTAGGAATTCAGGTTTGATCAGCTGGTTCCCAGTTGTAACACTGATAGCTGAGTTTAGGATGTGCAATCTAATAGGGTTTGGTGCTGGGAGCTGGGGAAGCTCCATGCCAAATTGGTACATTGGGTTGAATGGAGTCAGGTGACTTCTGCCCATTGTAGGTCAATTCTCATAGGTTGAGAATTGTTGGTGATCTTTCAGATAAAGATCTATGTTGGATGACTCAAATTTCATAGACCGCATGACGCAAATCATTGGTTGATTCAGGAACTGGAGGGGTTTTCAGCTGGGTATGCCCCAACTGGTATATAAGCAAAAACAGTTAAACATTAATAAAGTATATTCATTGTTGGTTTTGACGCTTTTCCCTCACCTATTTTTCAATTGTCATGTCTTCTTTGTTAAAATTTGAGAGAGTCAAGCTTGGGGTCCTTTGTGTGGAAACCACTGCCTCAGAAAAGCAGGTTTCTACAAATACATTGGAAGAAGCTTGGACCAGCCTGGAGGTCACTAAGACTGTTCCTGCCAAATCTTTAGTAGAAGTAAAGGCTGCGTTCAAAGAGCTGTATTCCAATTACTTTGCAAAGGAAGGGACTCCCGCTCAAGAAAACCAAATTTATGCTTGGGATGCTTGGAACTTGTTGGTAGAATGGGATGAAATCTTGCAATAAGTAAAAGAGATGGCAAATTGTGAAATTGAGGTGTTGAGAGCACAAGAGGAAAAAAGCGTTGAAATCGGCTTGTTGGCGGGATGACAATAAAGTGTTATCCAATAAAATTGCCTCCCTGGAGGCAAAGATCCTCAAAGTTTTGTCCCAGGAAGGTAACAGCAATAAGAGTTAAGGGCAGGATAATGGCAGGATGGACTGGTTAGGCCTGGATCTGTCACAAGGCTACTAAATTTAGCCCTGCAATAAGCAAACCAATAGGAACTGTAACTATCACAAGATGACCAAAATGGCCTAGATAGGCAAATCTCTCCATCAGGGAGCTAAACCTTACTAGAAGATAATACCCTACCAAGTATATCAACAGGTATAATGACACATTGGGTCAAACCAGGGAAATCTTGACTTTGGGAGGCTTAGAATTGGAACAGCCATAGTTGAATTTTCTATCACAATGTCCAGAAGGTTATTTGAACCAACACTGATCTAGAGACTCCTCTTGGTGAGAATCCTCTGGGGAAGAGTTGCACTAGTCAGTGGTATGGGTTGGCCCTTTAAGGTAAAGGCCAACAGGCAGAAAAAGGATTATAAGCCAGAACAGGGAATAGTTTCTCTTCATTCTCCTAGGAAGTATCAAAATATAAGAGTGTAATGATTAAATGGAAGGAATAATATTTATTGTTGGAAAAATGGTAAAGATAATCAAAAGCTGACTTAAATATTGCTTGTGAGATAAAAATAAAAGTAGAGCTATTTGAAACTAGGAGGGGATTAAACCCCAGGTTTCTCAAAGCAGAAACCTTTTGAGATGGTTTTAACATAGTTTTCCTTCACCTTATTGATTAACAACATAAGAAACCTAGAGTAATGGTAGCAATAGAGGAGGCATAACCAAAGACTAGGTGTAAGGTGGCTAAAGGAACAAAGTTACATACAATGTGGGCTGAAGAAAGCATCAAGAGCCGCTGGGGTGGTTATTGAAGATAGATTCAAAAACTGCCAAAGAAGCAGCCAATCAAAGCCTGAGCAGTTGCTGACGTTTGGCTTGTTTATATTAACCTTTCTTATTTTAGGTTTGAGCTCAAAAGCGAAAGTCAAATGAATAGCCCCCTTATAAATAGGTAAAGCATCTTTAAACACCTTACTAACATTAATGTTAATGGTTCTAAGGTTGTCCAGAGTTTGAATCTTGTCCAGGCAACTATTTAAATTAATTGAGCCTAAATTGAGCTCTTTGTTGGAGGGTTGTGATAAGCCAGTTTGGCAAGCCAAAATATTGTTAATTGAATCATTATTCTGGTAGTCTGGGAAGAATTCCCTGACATTGAGATGCTGCATTTGAGATGATGTAGTTCAAAACCTGATGGATTCATATTTATCATTTTAAATTAAAAAATCCACAGTAAGGCTACCACAATCAAGCCAAATAGTAAATATTGAATATCTTAAAGACTAGCTTATACAACTGGGGTTAAAAAGCACCTAGCTGTTTAGAGAAGATAAAAAATAAATATTTGCATGTTTTCAGAATCTTTATTGATCTTTTGATAAAGTGATTTTTAACATGAAAGAATACTTTTAAACATAAAAAGCAAGAATCAAGATTTAGGAATCAATCTATAATACCATGGTGTCATAGGTGATTTCCCCTTATTTCCCCCCTTGCATTGTGCACATTATAATAATTGGGTGATATAAAACCCAGTCAAATTTGAAATGACCTAAATCAAAATAGCCTAATTTATGATTTACATAACAAAACCACTTATAACTTTTAATTTTTATGATCTTCTTTAATGTGTCCCTGTATATATAAGATATAAAATAAATATAGAAAATGTGTTTTTTAAATATCAGTGATAATTAATAGTATTATTGTCTTATTAGAGTTGTTTTAGGTTATTCTTACTATGAGTGTCTTGGATTAATGATATGTTTTCACAGCTGTTGATATGGACTCATCAAAATCAGTTTAAAGAAAACTGAAGTTGCACATAAAAAAATAAATGGCAAAAAGATTTTTTGTAACAACAGGTGAAAAAGTGGTTAATGATTATAAGGATAAACATCAAATACACCAAACACAAAAAAGATAGGCAAACTCAAAGTCAATGTCATGCACCTTACTAACAGAACAAAGATACTTACACAGGGATACTCCAGATTTCAAAAATCACCCAGATTAATATTTTTATTCATAAGAGGTGACTTATAACATATAACAATTAAATAGAGAGTGCAAAAAATTTGTGCACATAGCAAAAAACCATACATACAATGTTGTATTTCCACTTTACTTTGATTTTAAGCAAGGCCTAAAAAAATAAAGAGAACTGTCCACAGATAATCTAGTGAATTGGTTTTTTGGAAACTGGTATAACATATTTAAAACCCAGCTTCTTAAATAGATAAATCAACAATATGCTGGTATTTTTATAATAAAAGTCAGTTCATATCAACCACCCAAGCATAACTAGATCTATTTTTTATTAATAATTTATTGAATCTTTAAAACAGGTTTTGCAAGTGATAGTGACTTTCAATTATTGAACTCAATATCAAGAGCTTATAGAAGGCAGAAGCCAAGAGCAAGAGGATAATACAGTGTGTGTATACACACAGGTCTCTAACTACACATTTAAAGATAAAGTGTTGTATGTTCCTGCCATTAAAACCAACAACTTTTTATTTGAAATCCACTTGGAGACCACCGTCAATTAAGGCAATTGTCAAACCTGTGTAATAAAATATTTTGGAACTAATTTAATTTTGGCTAATGTTAACCTTATTTCACCAGATGAATTCATACAATCAGTATCTGCCTTTTTTCAGGAAGAAAACTTGAGCATGAGATCAAATTTAGGCCAAAAATTATAACCAATCAGATTTTACAGGAGATTATGGCCCTGAACACAAAGGAGCTGGACTTTTAGAAAATTGCTGAATGCATTGGGTTTGCTCAAGTGCTGTAACTGTGCTTTTTTAGCAGAGTTACAAGGGAAGAATATTTAGAAACAAGATCATGTTCTTTATTGAGAGATAATGATTATATAGTTAGTGTTACAAAAGTAACAAGTTTGATGCCCTGGGCGGGAATCAAACCCACTCCTAGCCACCAGGAGGAGCTAGTGGGCAGGGGAGATTCTCCTGAACCTGGTTTTTTGCTTTTTGAAGGAAATCCAGGTGCAGGAACCATTCCTGCCCTGGAGGTAGCTGTGGGCCTATTCTGGGCCCCAAAAGCTACGCTCAAGCCTTGATGGGTTTGGCTGGGCCTGTGTAGGCTATTTTTAGCTGTCCAGTAAACCCAGTTCAATCCCACCCTCCATTAAGTAATTTGGGGTCCCCATTTGGGGACCCCTTTTTTAATCAAGCTCTTTGGGCTCAAGAGAGCCTGTCAAGCCAGTCCAAAAATGGTGATCTAATTAGGAAAAGCCCCAAAACCCCAGAAGCTAAACCTGCCAAAATCAATGACCAGCCAAGCCAAGATGGACCACCAAAAAGCCAAATAACTGTTCCTGAAAACCCCAAAAATGACCATGAAGCAGCCAAACAAACAGCAGAACCTGAGATTTCAAGCCTTGTCACACAGATAGCACCAGAAGAATGCCCAGAGGCACTTGTATGTGAGTAAGTATATAAAACAGAAGCACCTGAAAAAGCTCTTTATTGTCATCCTTACCAAATAAAAAGTTGTTATGAACCTTTGGTTCACCAATCTGCTTCCATACCTATCTTTGATACTCTTCCATCTGCATATACCCAAGCGTCAGTACCCATCCACTGGGATAGATAGCCAGACTTCAGTTGACAAACCTGAAGCCTTCAAATACTACCGCCTGCCTAACACTCCATTTGTCCCTGTGCATTTCACTGAGTACCCCCCAAATCCTGACCACAAACCCTGGACCTTGGAAGACTTGCAGTGGTACACCCGCCCAAACACACCCAAGGAACCCTATCAAATTGTCCGTGACGGCAAAGCAATCACCATCTACCCTTTGATCTTCAACGGGAAGTACAACAATCCTGCTGCCTACCTGGTCCCCATGGAGCCACCCCTGACACCCAAACCATCATCTCTACCCTACCCACCTTGACGCCACTGGCCAGACCAGTCAATTCCTGGGGGTGCTTTACCTGGCGCTCACAGGATTGATTGACTTTGCCTTGCCAGCAGCCGGGCCTTGGGCTGTGGCTGGGAAGGCCCTTTCCTACCTGGTAAAGTTAGGTCCCATCATCTGGTGGGTCATGCCAGTACCTTCTTTGACTCATCCCTCACCTACTGGAGCCCCACAGTACTCTTGGTATCCTGACAGCTTTTACACTAAAATTATTGGTGGTATTAATTTGGAAGTTGAAAGGCTTGGGGACTTACTAGATGAAGTATTGTATATTGTCAGAAAAACTATAGTACAAATTGGGGAGGAGACATGGGTCACCCTGCATGCCCTCAAACCTGGGTTAAATAATCCACTTGAAGATGTATTCAACAATGTCTTAAATCTTCCCAAAAGGATTACCATGTGTCTAGATATAATACAGGCCACAAATTTCCTTGCACCTACTGTTTGGAATGTCAATTACAACTTTCCAAACATAACAATATGGGCTCCACATGGGGGCCCTGTGCACTTAAGGATGTATCTTTTGAGTTAGGTAATACAACAGTAACAGCGCTATCTCAGGCTGATATTAGGATAGCAAATGGAACAGGTAAATTTATTTAACACAGAAATATACTGATTAAACTTTTTAGCAATTGTAGGGGTTTAGGAGAAAGATGTTCTTATATATTATGTACCTTATACATTTTAAGAGAGCTTTACTTAATCTTCTGTGGACCAGGTGTTTATAGTTGATGGGGAACAGAATCAGCTTGCACTGGAGATGGCTGGTCAGTATCTGCTGCCTAAATTTTGATCTCAATCAATTTGAGCACTTTTGGGCTCCTCAAAGTGGATTTCTTTTGTCTATGTAGGGGTGTGTATGGTGCCCAATGAACCAGTTTTTATACCAAGCAGTTTATTGATAAAAATGAGTGTAGTTTATTGGAATATCATGAAAGACTTTCCATAAACAACAATAACACACTCAAACAGGAGACTATGAGAATTGGGGGAATATTATAAAGAAATATATCCTTGCTCTCAACCGCAATAATATTGTGATTTCAGAAACAATCAAAAGGTTGCCACTGACAGTTTCTGGGAGTCTAAAAGGGAGGATTAAATTAATTGAACACTAAAAAGCAATAGACAAAACCAAATGATCAGAATTACTAAAAAATTTCAAACTTCATTAGGTTATAGAATGATGGAGCAAGGTATTTTAAAACTCTTTCATTCATTTAAGGGATGGGATTGGGGTGGGAGATCAAATGTCACAAAACTAGTTGACCAATGATATGGGCAAATATGAGCACATTTCTCAAGGCAGGAAAAGCTTGATAAATTTTGAATGGACATAATCAAAAGGAAAACTGACTCAACTAAAATTGAGGAACCTGCTTTGGATGTGTTTACCACTGCTCCTGGATGCTCTTGCACATGTTATTTAACCAGGTGTGTCTCTTGGGTTGATTAGCTGGGGGAATTTTCAGAATAATTTTGCAAATATTAATTTGATGACTTTTCTTGGGCTTTTTCAGTAACTTTTTGGATAAATATTCAAACACAATTTGGTATAAATCCTCAAGCATTTGGCAGGATTTGGAGTGGAGACCTAAGGGGGAGGTTTAACTTTACAGGGACTGAGCATGTGTGCTTCAAATACCCAGAACCATGCACTATTTCATATTTAATTGGGAGCCTTGAGTTGACTGTCCAGAATCTGCCAAAAGTACATGCCTGGTTCTATTGAAAATTCAGAGGCTCTTGGTGGATTTCAGGTCTGTGTGAGCACACAACAAGTATGGGTTACCCCTCATAATGAAGTATATATTTGAGCAGACATCCTATAAAAGCAAGATAAGAGTGGTGCATAATAAACTATGTGAATTCTCTGCAGCCCATCATGAGTAGAGACTATATCTAGTGGTTTATGTAGGTTGGCTTTTCTACTTGGGGTTCAAAAAAATACCAAGTATGTGATGGGTGTTGCACCATTCATTGCCAAGATCAGTCACTTAATTGATGATAAAAAGTTTCTTAAATGGCAATACTCAGAAGAGCAGCTCATCCAGGATGCTCCTATACTGGCTAGGATTTACTGGGTTTGGGTGCCACTGTAGAAGCTATTTCTGGCAAGATGTAATGTGTGCCTCCCCTTCACAAAAAAGGGTGCCCAGGGACCACCAAATTGGCAGCGCCCTGGCGGTGGCTTCTTGGTTCTCCCAGAAGATTCAGCAAAATGTAATCTCATTTGAACTAACTAATTTATTTATAATAAAATTTATATCACTACTCATAAAATTCTTGTTTTATGTAAAAATTAATATTCCTTATTTTTATTAATATTTCTATGACATGGTAATATTTTTTGCTGTATTATTTGCACAGCTTTGGTTACTTTGCAATAGAGTGGAATGAAAACAAATATCTTTAGTATATTTAAATCAGCCTGGTTCAATAAATTTATGTTTTGTATTGAATTTTCCTTGAATTAATTAGAAACACTTGATAAATTTACAAATAGAATAAAAATAAAAAGGTATAAGTACAATAAATGCTGGATGTATTCAATTGGAATAGAAGTTAGACATCTACTGATGAAAGAATCCAGGTGGGCATATAGTTAACCCACTGCCTCAGCCAGGGTGTAATATGAACCCACACATAGCAAATCAAATAGGACCTCAGATTAATCTGGAATGATGTGTTCAACAACTTTCTTGAGCCACCCAAAGACTTTTTTAATTGGGTTTAGGAAAGGCACATATGCAGGGGGGATAGAGTGTATAAGATCTGTACCCAACCATATTTTGCCAACTGGGAGGCTAGTGCCAATCACAGGTAATTGTTGATTATCTCTATTATTTTGTGGAGCCAAAAACTATCCAAAACATTGACATTGATAAAGCCACTGCTAGTTTTTTCTGAGATGATCCTTTGTGTTCTGAAGGAAGTTCATAAATGTTCTACTGTTGTGAGAGTCTTTAATAATTTAGTGAGCCTCAATGACTTTAGGATTAGGGAGAGCCATCATAGAATATATGGTAGTGTGCCCTGACGCACAACAAGATACCCCATTATGAATGCTCTTTATAACATAGTCATACAAATTTCAGAGAAAAAAGTAAACAATGATTTATTGATATTATTCAGTATTTACTTCTTAGAAGTATAATAAATGAGATAAAAATTAAAATTAAGAAGAGAATGATACTTTATTAGATATGAGTTTAGAGTATTATATAGTATCATGAGAAGCCACATATTGTTCATGTATTTCATGGTGGTCATGAGGCTTGTCCAAGTAGTGTTCTGCTTAGGACTCAAGATTTTTGAATTCTGTAATAGCTGGGTAAATTATAAGAGTGCCACCAACCTAATGATTAGTTGGTGAATCATTTAGGAAGTTACTCAGGGAATTACTTTCCTGAGAGGGAGTAATCAAATATGTTGCAACAATATGAAAAGAGTAAACATTTTAATTGACATTGAGTACATTATATGCCTTGATGTATAAGTGCTAGGTCTCAAGATTTGTTGAGCTATTCTAATTATAGGGAGATACCCCAATCTTTTTACATAAAAAGCAAAGCCCTATAACAACTTGGTAGAAATAGAAAATTGGGTTGATAATCCCAAACACTGACTTCATCATTGTCTGTATATTTGAAAGTTCAGAGTGGCAATTTTAATCAATCCATTGCCATATTTCCCACTTGTGCTTCTTTTTGGAGTATTTGATAGCTGTTTGGGCTTCTCAATTAGGTTAATTTCTCCTGTCTTTCTTTATACTTGGTATTTTTTATTGGTCAAATTTGGGGGGAAATTGACAGCACTTGCTGCCTTCTTAAAGTCAGCTATGTGTTTCACAAGCTTAATGAATGAGACACTTTGTATTAGAGATGGGCTGTCCAGCCCTTGAATTGTGCTAGGTAGCAGTATCTTATTGGATGGCAATGGGCATTGGTACCTGGGTGTAGTGCTTGATAACCCTTTATAATATCTTATGCCCCTTTAAGCGCAGTAGAATTCTGGTTCTTCTTTTACATTTCTTTCACTAACATAAGGGTCATAACTAGAGCCAATTATAACCTTGCACTTCTTATACATAGTTGTACTTGGTGCATCTTTGAAGTATTCATTTGGGTATACAAGAAAAACTTTCTCAGCTGTTTTTAATTTAAAGTTCTGGGTGTGATAGCCTTTTAAGCTTTTCTGGTAAGCTTTGGCACTTTGGAATCAATGCTCCCTGCTCTTTCAGTATAAAAAGCCTGGCTCTGGGTTTGTTTTGCCACATTCTCTGTATTGCTGGCTGTGATATTAACTGCTTTATAATCCTTAAATAAAGGGGCTCTGTTAATAGACCCTCTTGGGTCCTGCATCCCAATTGCTCTCTGCTGGGTGAACTTTCCCAATGTTTGGGTTGTGTGGATTTTTCCATCAAAGCAGATAAAAATGATGGGTACCACTTTTTAATATTTATTTAAGACCTCCTATTGTAAATTCACTCCCCCCTTTAGCCTTGGATAGGACAATCTTCCCGCATTGCACAAAAAATCTGCTCAGAAGCCAGCCAAGCCCCTTAATTCTCTATAAGATTTAGCCCACACAATTGATGAGAGATTTGTGTTGGCATACCCTTTGCAGGTGATGAATACTGATGTTTTGAACTATGTTCCCACTTGTGAAAAATCTCTGATTAATTTGGATTATTTTTTTGGCTTGGGCTTGCCTGCATTTAAAATTAATTAAGTCCAAACAATCAGTTCGCGCTTTGGTTACTTCAACAAAATCTGTTTCAACTGGAATTAATAGCATCCTGAAGTGTCCTTTAGGCACTAGCCAATCAGAGGTTGGGACATAAATCAATGAGAAACCATACAAGCTCCCTGAAATTACTGGCAAAATTTCTATCTCATCCAATCAAATGACTGGCTGAGGTCACCTGACTTTCAAATTCAAATGGGTTTCCCTTAAAGCAAGTCAGGGGACTTTTGGTCCCCTGATTGCTCATTTTAACAATTAAAGTTTAAACTTTTTAAAAAAATCAGTTGGCTTTTGGGCTTTTCTTGGCCCTCTTTGTTTCCCTGGCTTTATTAGAATTTACTTTAATATTCTTTACCTTCTCAGCCTTCCCCTGGTTCCTGGCGTCCTTTTTGAAGCCTCAAGAGTTAAAGTTAGTGTTGACAAGACCACTTACCTCTCCTGCTTTTGAAAACCTAGTTCAAACTTTGAATTTATTATTGAAAGCTTAATATATGTTTACTTTAAGTTTGAATTTATCTCTTGTTTGCTTGTTGCCTCCTATACTACATATACGCTTAAAAAAAGCACCTCCTGTTGTTCAATTGAGTGTATAGCTTGTAAAAGCACCTCCTGTTGTTTTATTGAGTGTATAGCCTTTATTTACCACCTCTTGAACTTCAAAAACTCCCCAGCAGTTTTTGCACTGTCAGGATCTTCCTTTTCTGTTGTCTTGTTGGAGAATAGCCTCCATAAACCTGGTTTGCAGAGCCACTTCCCAGTTTATAAATGTTGGCCTCTTTTCTGAAGTTTGTGGCCTTCACTCTAGCCCCTGCCTTGGTGATGATATGGACCATTTCTCCAGATCTTTGGAGTTGTGTTTTCCATACCTTTCACCACATTGGTAGCAACCCCAGTCAATTTGTGCATATGTTTGAGGACCTCCCTGGACGGTCTCAGAACGTTCTTGTTACCAGTGAGAATGTTGTAAGAGGCCTGACCTGTTATGAGCTCAAGCTCTCTGACCTCAAACCAGTCCCCTTAATGGCCTCTAGCTTGGCTCCTCCATTTTATCCTCCCTCAGAGATTCCAGTTACTCAGGTCCAAGAGGAGGATTTGGGCATTCAAGAGGCTTCTCCCAAGTGTTCTCTGTGGTTACTTGGTGGCATGGTTTTGATGGGCTTGGACTCCTAATTTCCCTGACTATCTGTTGTGTCCTATTTATGGACGCTACTTTGAGCAGCCATACCAGTCCTGGACTGGATGGTGTCCTGGTGGTATCTTCCCCCAGGATGGGATCTGAAATTAGTTATTTTAGCCCCCCTTTTTCACACCTATACTATTTTGCATGCCAAACTTTGCATATATTGTTGCAACTGAACCAATGATATTTCAGTATTTTATTGTGGAAGACAACAGTTCAATATAAAGGAAAAGACTGAGAAGAATAAGATAAGGTTTATTAATTGGATTCTGACTATTATACTATATGAGGAGAGCCACAAGACCACCAGGGGGTGGCACAGTGGCAGGTTCCATATAAGGTTTGAATCCAAGTAACAAATTTTGCAGGATCAGTGATTGTCAAGATTGACAATTCTTTTACTCTTGAAACCTGGGCCCAAGGTTGGGATACAAACCCTTACCCTGGATTCCTTTGGGCTGCCAGACCTGTGGACTGCCCACCCGTGTTTTTCTGGGATTGAGCCCCCACAAACTGATACCAAGAATGTTGGCCCATGCATTGAGACAAGCCAAACCAAGTAAATTATTGCACCAAATGGAAGAATAATCACAGCGCCTAATGGAGGTACTAATTTGGTAACTATTAGCTTCATGAAATTGAAGTCTACACCAGCAACTAATCAAGAGCCAACCCAAGAAAGAGGCACGGGCCCGCGGCCCAGCCCCATGACCACAACTCTAGAGCAAGATAATCAAGTAGCCAATTCAAGATCTCTGACCAATGAAAGAACTCCCAGTCTGGGTGTCATTTTTCTGCCTTTGAAAAAGAGCACCCAGAATCCCCAGGCCCGCCTTTCCCAATGCCCTGATGAGCCCTCCATGGAAAATATTAAGTTTGGGAGTGGGGTGCTATATAGACCAAAGGACCCTGCACTCCAAAATTATTGCCATTTTTGAATAAAGGTTATGTTATTTTGGCTTACACAGCTACTGCCTTATTTTGTCTTTGCTATCTATCAAATCAGTGCAAGATCTCCAGGCTCTCCTGCACCACTTTCTGCAGTTTTCTGTCCTCCAGGTGTTTTATTTGGCCCTGTCCACTTCACAGAGTACCCTCTGAAACCTGAATATAAGGAATACACCCTGGAAAAAATCTTTGAACTAGATCTTTTGGCCTGCATACAATCCACAGTTAGATACAATTGTCAAGGCCCCTGGATATTCTCAGCACCCAAGTTGTTTAGAGGCAAATTCAACTACCTGCCTGCCTATAAACTCTGTATGGAACCGCCTGTGACCCCCAAGCATATGCCTGCTTCCTCACTTGACCTCCCAACTGACTACACTGGCAAGCTGTTCAGGATTGTGTACATCACCCTCACAGGGGTGATTGACACTAGAATTCTGGCTGCTGCCCCTGGTCCTGGGTGGGAAAGTCCTTCTCCTACCTTTCTAAGTTAGCTCCTATCTTGTGGTGGGTGTTACCTGCAAAAAACCTGTCCTGAATAATCCCTGAAACTGATGGGCTGGCTGACTAAGACTGGATCCCTGACAGTGATGTTGAATTGACAGCTCTCCTAATTAGGAGATATTGCCTGCAATTTGATCTTGCCTTCAGGCAGATTCATGTTTTTAGATACATCTTGGGGTAACTCATCAAGTTCCCCATGTATATTGTGAGATACATTGGCAGGCAAGAGGAGAATCTTGGTTGGAACACCCTCTTGCTCCCTGTTTATTGTCAGGCACCAGGATTAGAACCTGTGGAAGGTCTATAAAGGTCCGCACAAAGAGCCTTTGTGTGGGAATGGCGCAACAGGGGTGCAAGCAGTTGTGGTGGAGTGACTTAGTGTTTCTTTGGGAATCTTCAATATTATAGGTGTAGTTGTTGTAGACACCAGCTACCTTGAGGGGCCCAAGATGATTAGGTTCCAGTTTGGCGGAGTTGGGATTGAGGGTGTAGACAGGATCATCCACAGCATACCTTGCTTTGAGATGTCTAGTCCCCCTTGATCTGTTCTTGCTCTATGTTGCAGGATTTAGCATGCCATTGACTCAGGGAGGGGATGGTTATAAGGGGAGGCTTTGCAGGAACTGTGTACTATAGCTTTCCCTGTTCCACTCCCATCAGACCATCAGGGGTCCCAAAGGCTAAGGATCTGGGGCTAAAACCTGTACCAAAATTGATCCTGGCACATATGATAATTAGAGCAGTGGGGAGATGTTCAGTCTAGGCGGTATTTGGGTGCTCCTGTGAGAGCTTGTAACCGGTTGTACCAGGGAGCCATTTAGGTGTTTTACACGTTTTTTGGCTTTGGGGTGGTATGTTGTGATGACCACTTGTTGAGGGTGTTCTTGGCATAGTATTATTTCATAATGTTGCCTACAAGCTCAGGTCCCTCATTGGTGATGAGACACTTGGAGCATCCAAAGCGCGCCACAATCTCCTTGCCAATGAACTGGGTGATAGTGATGGCAGTGTGATTAGTGGTTGCCCATACTACAGGTCAACAAGTAAAGTAGTCAATAGCTGTGATGATGTACTTCTTGACTAGTTTGTCCTTGGGGAGAGGTCCAACAATGTCAATGGCCTACTGCTTGAAGGGTTTCATGGCTTTGATGGGTAAGACGGACTTGGGAGGGCAGATTTAGATGTGTTCTTTTTGCACAGCACACATGTCTTGAGGAGGTCCAAGATGTCTTGGCGCCTAAAAGGCCACCAAACCTTACAATTCATGATTTTGAAGAGATTACATCCTCTGATGTGACCCAACGTTTCAACTGAACCAATGAGGATTCAGTATTTGAGTTGGGGAAGACAAAAGTTCAATAGAAAGGACAGGAATAATAAGAATAAGGTATTGTTTATTATGGAATACTGTAATTAATATACTATATGGGGAAAGCCACAAGACTACAAGGGGATGTCATGGTGGCATGTTCCATGTAGGGTTTGAAGCCAAGGAATAACTTGTGCAGGATCAGCAGGTTGAATTGGTAGTGCTCCTAATTAGGAGAAAGTGCTCGCAGTTTGACATTGCCATCAGATTGATTCATGTTGTTAGATACGTCAAGGGGCAACTCATTGAGCGCCCCCTGTATATTGTGAGATACATTGGCAGGCAAGTCTGGGAACTTGGTTGCAACACCAAGGTGCAGTAGTAGTGTAGTAGGGTTTCCCCTTGTTGTGTGATGGAAATTTAAGGCATCTTTTCACCTGTCTCTTCCTGGCAGCAGACAATGCCAGAATCAATGGTGAAATGTCTTTTGAGCCCTTTAACTTGGAAATAGTCACAGAATTGAGGTCTTTGTAACAAGTGGCTTTGGGACGCAGGTAGAGAATGGGTCATTCTGGGTACAAGCCATTGTCTCCAGTGATGGATGCTACGTAGAGTCTGGAGAGGGCGTCAGCTGTGATAAGCTCTTTCCCAGGCTTGTACTTGATACGCAACTGGTAAGAAGATAGACTCTTGACCCAGCCTATCTGGCAGCGTGTCAAGTGGCACTGCGTGTTGAAGTATTGGAGCAACTTGTGGTCTTTCAAGACACAGGGTGGAAATGTGGCCCCTTCCAGGTAACAACAACATTTCTCAATGCAGTGCACAGTTGTTGCTAACTCTTTATCATGTATGGGGTAGCACTTCTCTGAGTCAGTAAGTTTCCTGGATTATTAGGCCACAGGAGGGAAGTCACCCATATTAGTTTCCACTCTTAGCACACCTTCTATGGTCCTGTCAGAGGTGTCAGTCTTGAGTTTTTACTGACAATTCCAATTGGGGCATTGTAGTACAGGTGCAGTTGTAAGCCTCTGCTTTGACGTCTCAAAGGCCTGGTCTCTGGAGGGTGTCCAGTGGAAGCACTGTTTGGTGTTTAAAAGCTTGGTGAGAGGTGCAATTAGCTCTCTGAAGTTGGGGGTTAACTTTTGCACATAGGCAACTATGCCCAAGAACATACACACCTGGCCCATGTTGGTGGGGGGTGGCATGCTGATGATTGCCTTTATATTGGCAAGTTTGGGCTTTATCCCTTGAGCAGAGATGGTGTGCCCTAGTGTTGTAGCTGTGCTGTTTTAGCAGAGTTACAAGGGGGAAATATTTAGAAGCTAGATAATAATATTTATTGAGAGGTAGTGATTATATAGTCATTGTGAATCAAGGATGACAGGAATATGATTGTGTTGATCACACGGCTGGATGGTGAAGGGGGTGGCTTGATCCTGGTGATGATTCAAGCGCCAAAACAAGGTATCCACCATAAAGAATCATCATCTGTTCATGTTGTTGGATTTGGCAATTTGAGTTGACTTCCTAGTCTGGCTTTGAGTGGCTGGTTAATTGGATTGCGGGTCAAAAACCTGCTTGCTCAGAACCTTGCTGGTGGGTTGAACCTGCTGTTTCAACACCAGGAATAGAAGCTCTGACTGGAGGGATTCAAATTTAGAAGGTGTGGACTTTAACTGATGTTTACAAAGGGTGTTGATTAAAGCATGAAGATGTTTGAGGTGTGTGGTTTGGTCTTGATTAAGACAATAACGTTATCAAGTTACACAACAACACACTTTCCAATCAGGTCTTCAAAGGCTTTATTCATCAGCATGGCAAAAGTAGAGGGAGTGTTGGTCATTCCAAAGTTCATGACACAACACTCAAACAACCTGTAGCGTGTACAGAAGGCAGTTTTTGCCCCATTCCCAGGCGCCATGCGGACCTGGTTGCACCCTGCAGTGATATTAATCTTACTGAAGACCTTTGCACCCGCAAGGGTATCAAAAAGGCTGTCAATTAGCGGCAGGGGGTACTTGTTTTTGACTGTCACTTTGTTTAGTGCACAATAGTTTATTACCAATTGAAGGGACATGTCTTTCTTAGCTACAAAGAAGACTGAAGCCCCATATGGCAAAAAAGAGAGTCAAATGAAGCCCTTATCAAGCGCGTCCACAGGGTGTTGACAGAGAGTCTTGTCTTCCTTGGGCGTCAAACAATAGATAGGTTGTATCTTGGATAATAACCCTTGTAACTGGACAGCATGTTGTGTTTCTCTTGGAGGGGGCAGTTGATCTAGCATTTTGCTTAAGACGTCCCTGTACTTCTCAAGAAATGATACTAGCGCTGGTGTGTTTGAGGGGGGAGTGTTGCAGGTCAGAGCAAATGACTTCCCCTGAACACTGGTTAAAATCTAGCTTCCCCTTGAAGCCGTAGGAGCCAGCCTCCGTGAGGCAAAAAACATAGTGTCATGAAGTAACTCTTTCATTCTGATGGGGTAGATTTGGAAACCTACCCCATTCCGGTTGAGGGTGATCCCAGAGGTGTCCCAGTCAATGTACAGTCAAATATGTTGGAGCCAGTTGAGGCCAGCAATAATGTTGTGGCTAGCCCAGCCATTATTGATCCAGAGAGCTTAACCTGGATGCTCTTCATTATTACAGAGAAGGGTACCGTCTCATGGGTGATTGTTACTCTACAGGAGTTGGATACACGTACTGCCTTAAAACAACTGGGTACTTGGTCTAGCTGTTGGGGATCTGTAAACTCTTGGTTGACCATGGTGTGATTGGCCCCAGTATCTACCAGTAGTTTGTGGGTGTTCCCACAGAAAAAAGGGGTAGGCCAATTGGATGATTCTATTTGATAAATGACTGGCTTGGAGGATGGGTTGTCACTGTGATCTTGGAACAGGTCCAAGGTCTCCACCAGTGCAGGGTGCAGTCCTAGTGATCCTTGGCAAGGAGGATTTGAGAGTGTGGGTCAAGCAGGGTTGCAGAACCTCTTGTATCTACAACCCCCAGGCTTTTCCTGGATCCCCAATTTGGGCCAACTGAAGCTCTCTCTTTCAGGGGCGCTTGGTCCCACTTTCCTGCTGACAAAATTGGCAGCAGCCTACTTGGTTGTGAGCGCTGCTGGGCGCAGGACAAGGTGGGGGGAACATTGTTGGATCTTTGGAACCCCAAGGAGTCTTGCTTGTTGGCCTCCACAATGGCCTTGTAACAATCATTGATGGAGGTGCAGTGCCCTACAGGAACCTATTTACAGATGTGGGGCTTCAGCCCATTGACAATGAGGGTGAGTAGCATTGCATTTCTGTCAGTGATGGCTTCTGGAGCAGCGGCAGGTGCTTGCTGCCAGGCTGCAAGGTATTCAGGGACACTGCTTGTCTGCTTGATAGCAAGTAGAGGGGTTCCTACTAAATTGGGCAAGAAGGTCTTGCTGTAGAGGATTGGGCAGCGCCCCTAAAGGTGGTCTAAGTATCTTTGCATTTCTGACTGGCCCAGTTGGTGAACCATATCCCGGCAGGCCCCACAAGACGCCAAGAAGCGGTGGCAACCCATATGGGCTCAGGTACCTGGCAGATATGGAGGCAAGTTTCTGTGGAGTGGAGCTAACTGACAATGTCAGCCCCTTCCATGCCACCTTTAAAGGGCTCTAGTCAGAGGTTCAGCATACATAGCAAGAGGTCTGACTGTGGCAGTGTGACACTGGTGTTGTTTTGCCTAGGCAGAGATGGTTGTAAACGCTTGGGAGTACTAGCTGGTCCTGATAGATAATGGATCCCTTGGGATGTCCCCATCAGGGATGGGGAGGAAGGTTTCTTAGTGGGGATTAGCCATACGCCTGTACTCTGTCCTTTCTTGGGAGGATTTTCTTTTAAGTAGGTTGTGAACCTACTGCTGCTACCTCTGTTGCAACTGAACCAATGATAGCTCAGTACTTGATTGGAGAAGACAACCATCCAATAGAAAGGACAAGACTTAGAAGAATAAGATAAGTTTTATTAATAGGTACTATGACTAATATAATATATGGGGAGAGCCACAAGACCACCAGGGGGAGGCACAATGACATGTTTCATGTAAGGTTTAAGACCAAGGAATAAATTTTGCAGGGATCAGCAATGTTAAATTGGCAGCGCTCCTAATTAGGAGATAGTGCCCGCAACTCAACACCACCAACAGATTGATCCATGCCGTTAGTTATGTCATGGGGCAGCTCATTGAGCACCCCCTGTGTATTGTGAGATCCATTGGTAGGCAATAGGTAAACTTGGTTGCAGCAATATGCTGTCATGTTGTATGCCATGTGCATCATGGTCCTATAATTTTGGTTTAATTGGCCTGGCTTTTATATCTTTATTGCTTTTAAGAAGGTTCTCTGGTCCTGGCCAGCTTTCCCACCCAAATAGGGCATCACAGCTGATCTAATCTGATATTGCTTCAGGTTGTGAATGTTGCCCTTGGACAGCTGGGTACTTGGATAGTGCTGGCACTGCATTGTTTATGGTTTGTTTGGTGTGATGCAAACTTGAAATCTATTGCTCTGATCCCTGTGTATGGTTTTTGGGTTACAATGTACAGCTTATGTGGGCCTGTCTCAAAACATAGTCAACTTAGTAGCAAGCTGGATACATGGGGGTTGGTCCCTTTGTCTTTTGAGATCCTAACCCTACCCTGCAGCTATGGTGGTTTGTGTGCCTGATATAGATGCTGTATATGTGGTCTGGTTTGCTCATCAAATGCTGGCTTTATGTTGATCTGGCTTAGAGTATTGTTGCAACTGATGTTCAAACCTTGCCTGTTAATGTATCTTACAATACACAGGGGGTGCTCAATGAGCCGCCCCTTGACGTATCTAACGTTATGAATATATCTGATGGTGATGTCAAATGGCGGGCACTTCATCCTAATTAGGAGCGTTGCCAATTTGACCCGCTGATCCCCACATGAGTTATTCCTTGGCTCCAAACCTTACATGGAACTCCCCACTATGCCACCCCCTTGTAGCCTTGTGGCTTCCCCATTTAGTATATTAACCACAATATCCTACAATAAACAATACCTTATTATTATTCTGTCCTTTCCTATTGGACTGTTGTCTTCCCCAATTCCAAGTACTGGACCCTCATTGGTTCAGTTGCAACAGTGGTAGCAGAAGTAGGTTCTGACCTATTTTAAAAACAAAATTCCCCCCAAGAAAGGACGGAGTACGGGCCACATGGCTACTCCACAACAAGAGACATTCCTTCCAATCCCCAAGGGGGACATTCCCAAAGGTTATGTCATCTATCAAGATCAGCTAGTTCTTACCAGTGTATACAATTGGCTCCGCCTTGGGCAGCGTGACGCTAGTGTCACCCTGCCACAGTTGGATCTGTTGCAACAATGCTCCACCCCAACCATGTCCTGCGCCTAGCAATGGCCAAGGTCAGGTGGGCTGTTGCCAACCTTGCCAGCAGGAAAGTATAGCTAAACGCCCCCGCAAGGGGGAGCTCCAGCTAGCGCTAATTAAAGACCAATGAAAAGCCTGGGGGTTGTAGCAACAAGAGGCCTTACAACCCCAACTGACCCGCCCTCTCAGCCCTTGCCTGCAAAGAATTCCCGCAACTACAATCTTCACGAGGTCAAAACCCTAGACGTCTTTCAGGTCCATAGCAACAACCCCGTGTTGCAAGCTGCTCACTCCACAAATAAAGTAACACACTTGTCCTATCCCTTCTGTTTTTGTGGGAACACCCACAAGTTACTGGTAGATACCGGGGCTGATCACACCATGGTAGATCAGGCGTTTGCCAACTCCCAGCAATTAGACCAAGTACCCAGCAGATTCAAAGCAGTATGTGTAGCTGATTCCTGCAGAATTGCCATCACCCACAAGACAGTACCCTTCTCCATAAGAATGGGGAACATCCAGGTTAAGCTCTCAGGGCTAATCATGGCAGGCCTCAGCCACAACGTAATTTCTGGCCTCAACTGGCTCCGGCATAACCGCCCTTACATTGACTGGGATACCTCTGTCATCACCCTCAATAGAAATGGGGTGGGTTTTCAGATTTACCCCATGGAAATGAACAAACTACTACATGACACTGTGTTTGTCAGAATGACGGAAACAGGCTCATACAATTTCAAGCAGGGGAGACTAGACTTTAACCAATGTTCAGTCAAAGTTATCTGTGCAGAACCACCTGCAGTCCCTCCCTTGGCAACATCATCACCACCAGTGCTAGCTGCACTCCTCGAGGAGTACAAGGATGTATTCAGTGAAACACTTGATAACTACCTCCACCCCAGGAGATTCAGCACGCTGTACAACTTCAAGGATTGTTACCTAAAGCACAACTATTATACCGTCTCACACCAAATGAAGATGAAATCCTCTGCCAGCACCTTGTGGACGCGCTTGATAAGGGATTCATTTGCCCCTTGCTCTCTCCATATGGGGCGGCGGTCTTCTTTGTAGCTAAGAAGGATGGGTCTCTTTGCCTGGTCACAGACTACTGCGCCCTAAACAAGGTGACAGTTAAAAATAAATACCCCCTGCCGCTGATTGATGACCTGTTTGATACACTTGCAGGTGCAAAGGTCTTTAGCAAAATCAATCTCACTGTGGGGTACAACCAGGTCCGCATTGCACCAGGGGACGAGGCAAAAACCGCCTTCTGCACACGCTATAGGTTGTTTGAGTGTCGTGTCATGAACTTTGGAATGACTAACGCTCTCTCCACCTTTGCCATGTTGATGAACAAAGCCTTTGAGGAACTGATTGGAAAGTGTGTGGTTGTGTACCTTGACAACATTATTGTCTTCAGTCAAGACCAAACCACACACCTCCAACACCTCCGTGCTGTCCTCAACACCCTTTGGGAAAACCAGCTAAAAGCTAAACCCTCCAAATGTGAGATTCTCAAGTCAGAGTTACTATTTCTTGGGCACACCGTCTCTGCCCAAGGGATAAAGCCTGATCCTGCCAAAATCAAGGCAATCAATAGCATGCTGCCCCCCACTGATGTGGGCCAAGTGTGAATCTTCTTGGGCATGGTTGCCTATGTATGCAAGTTCATCCCCAATTGCAGAGAACTAATTGCACCTCTTACTGAGCTCCTCAATACCAAACAGCGCTTCCATTGGACCCCTGCCAGAGATCAAGCCTTTGAGACGTTGAAGCAAAGGCTCACAACAGCACCAGTACTGCAGTTTCCCAACCAAAACCGACAGTACAAACTCAAGACTGATACCTCTGACAGGGCCATAGGGGGTGTGCTAAGGGTAGAAACTGATAATGGCGTCTTCCTCCCCGTAGCATATGAGTCCAGGAAGCTCACTGACTCAGAACAACATTATCCCATCCATGATAAAGAGCTGGCAGCCATTGTACACTGTGTTGAGAAGTGGCGCTGTTACTTGGAAGGTGTGACCTTCCCACCCCGCGTTCTGACAGACCATAAGTCACTCCAGTACTTCAACATGCAGTCTCATTTGACACGCTGCCAAGCAGGATGGGTTGAATGTCTATCCTCCTATCAATTACACATCAAATATAATCCTGGAAAAGAACTTGTCACAGCTGACGCTCTTTCACGACTCTACGTAGCGTCCATCACTGGGGACTTTGGTCTGGACCCAGACTGGCCCATGCTCTACCTGCGCCCTGAGGCAACCTGCTACAAGGGCCTTAACTTGGCCACCATCTCCAAGCTGAAGGACAACAAAAGTCAGTTCACCATCAATGCTGGTAACGTCTACCACCAGACCTTGGGTCACATCAGAAGGTGTAACCTCTTTGAGGTCATGAAACGTAAGGTTTGGTGGTTGCGCATGTACCAAGACATCTTGGACCTCCTTGAGACATGTGTATTGTGTGAAAAGAATACGTTCAAACCTGAACCTCCTAAGTCTGTCCTACCCATCAAGGCTATGGAACCCTTTGAACAGTGGGCCCTCAACATTGTGGGACCGCTTCCCAAAGACAGACTGGGTAAGAAGTATAATATCACCGCTATCAACTACTTCACGTGTTGGCCAGTGGCCTGGGCCACAACCAACCACACCATCACTACTGTTATCCGCTTTATTGGCAAGGAGATTGTGGCTCGTTTTGGGCAACCCAAGCATCTTATCACGGATGGCGGGCCCGGACTTGTTGGACACATTGTGAAGACATACTGCGTCAAGAACACACTCCAACATATAGTCACAACCCCCTACCACCTGCAAGCCAACGGACGCGTGGAACGGTTAAACAGCTCCCTGGTTCAACTGATTGCCAAAATCTCACAAGAGCATCCTAACACTGCATGAACTGAACATCTTCCCACTGCCCTACTGATCCTGCGAGCAAGAATCAACCAGGGCACTGGGTTCAGCCCTAACACCCTGGCCTTTGGAACACCTGACAGTCTGACAGGGGTTAAACAGGGGAAACTATGGTCCAAGGTTCCCGACAAGCCCCCCTTAGTGCCAACTCCCTCCCTAGACCAATGGCATGCCAAAGCCCGAGAAATCAAACATAAGCGGATTGCAGGAGGGACAAAACACCTCAAAGCTAGATACACCGTAGGCAACCCCGTCTACACCCTCAATCCCAATTCTGCCAAATTAGAACCCAACCACCTAGGGCCCTTCAAGGTAGCTGCAGTCTATGAAAACCACACCTACCAACTTGAGGATGCCCAGGGAAACACCAAGAAGCTTCACCATGATTGCTTGTGCCCCTGCCGTGCCATCCTCACACAAAGGTTATTTGTGCGGACCTTCCCAGACCTTCTGCAGACTCCAGTCCTGGTGTCTGACGACGAGCAGGGGGCAAGGGGGGTGTTGCAACCGAGGTTTGAACCTTGCCTGCCAATGTATCTTACAATACACAGGGGGTGCTTGATGAGCTGCCCCTTGACGTATATAACATTATGAATGAATCTGATGGCAATGTCAAATGGCGGGCACTTCATCTTAATTAGGAGTGTTGCCAATTTGACCCGC
This sequence comes from Entomophthora muscae, assembly GCA_014839935.2. Classification (NCBI taxonomy): domain Eukaryota; kingdom Fungi; phylum Entomophthoromycota; class Entomophthoromycetes; order Entomophthorales; family Entomophthoraceae; genus Entomophthora; species Entomophthora muscae. The sequence goes on along the minus strand of QTSX02005924.1, from coordinate 26,897 downwards.
TGATCCCCGCACGAGTTATTCCTTGGCTCCAAACCTTACATGAAACTCCCCACTATGCCATCCCCTTGTGGCCTTGTGGCTTCTCCATTTAGTATATTAACCACAATATCCTACAATAAATGATACATTATTCTTATTATTCTGTCCTTTCCTATTGGATTGTTGTCTTCCCCAATTCCAAGTACTGGACCCTCATTGGTTCAGTTGCAACAGTATGTGTTGGATGGTATATTCTGTGTTATTTGCAGCTTCAGTCTTCTTTCTAATGACTTTGATGTGTCTATTTGAATCAGGTGTAGAAAGCACAGGATACTGGCTGGGGGATATGAACCCTGGTGAAAGTTGAAATGGTCTGATAGAAATGGGATAAATTAGGGTCTACGTAATAAAACTGATTATGAATGTTTTGTTGTGAAGGTCTCATTTGATGTATCCCTGTATAGATATGGTATAAAATACAGCTAGCAAATGAGTGTTTTAATGGCAGTGATAATCAATGGTAGAACTGCCTTGGTGGAGTTAATTTTGGTTATTCTTTCTATGAGTGTCTTGGATGATTAATATAGGAGCATGTTAATATATTATAAAAAAGGCTTTAATTTAGTGCTGGTATAAGATTTTCAATTGGATGATAAATGGCACAGATCTGAGATGGTATAGATATGCCCCATGCTAAGGGATTTCATGTGTAAGTAAAGTTGGCAGAACGAGGATTTAATTTAATAGAGAAATTGAGATGCTGTAATATAAAATTATGGGTGGGGTTCAACTGATTTATTATTTATTTTATTTTTATCCTTCAATAGTCCTGACGCCATCTTGAAATCAATTTGAGATGGCGTGAATTGAGATGGTGTCAGATCCTTTGAGGAAAACTTGGATCCAATTTTCCAGAAAGGCTCCCCTTTGGATGCCTCGATCATGAAAAAATTCTAATCATCCTTGTTCACCGCAACCCTAGTCACAATCTCTGCTGAGGATGTCACTTTTATGGGTGAGTAGGATTTTTGGTGGGGATATCTCTGGGATGAGGCAAGATATTATCTAAGCATTTATTTGGTGCTTAATAGGTTATAGCATCTCTTGGATGGCGCCCTTGAGGCCAAGGATACATCCAACAGTTCCCAGAAGGATGCATGCTATACTTAATATGTGGGATAGCGGGTGGCGCTTTCTCCACCCAAGCAGCTTCGTGTGCAAGAGGACAGGGGCGATGAAGATCATGACAGGAGATCCGAGGGCGCCAGCAAAGGCCATGAAGGCGCCAAAGTGGGGGATAAAGACGGCAGCTGAAGTGGTTAGTACGAGGATAAGGCATCGCGATGCTCTTCGCCAGTGGGGGGGAAGGCATACCTGAGCTTCCAATTCCGCACTGAAGCTGATGAGCTGGAATACCGTGTCTACAAGGAGATGCAGCGACACGACAACAACCAGAATGGATGTAGCATAGCCTTGCTGGAAGTTCTGCGTCACTGGATTGATAGCTTCCTCGCCATACACCCAATACCCGACAAGGCCTAGAAGCAAGTAGAGCACAACCACTGTTGCCATGGCTAAGCCGAGCACGAGGGACCATCGCCGTGGATTCTTCATCCCTGCTTCTACGTGAGTGAATATCACATTCCCTCCAAACATGAAGCACAGCGTCCCTAGAGCTGCCGGGAACCCTTCCCAGTTTAAAGGGCGGTGCAGCTGCTTGGTAATTGGGCTGAGGAGGGAGAGGCATATCCCCATGATGACTGTCACAAGCACGGTCAGCAATCCCAGCACTGAGAATATCCCTACTTCTTTAAGTTCCCGAAACGCCACATATGGAACCAGCACCACACCTCCAGAAATCCACGCCCAAGCAGTCTCCGTCATATCTACCCCAAGCCATACCGAAACTTGGGTGAAGTTGATGGCAGAGAATTTGATGAAAAGAGCAGCAAAGCTCAACAGACTAAAGTTGCTGAACCCTTGCACCACTACCCGCCCGGAAACCCCAAATGCCGCCTCGCCTGCTGCTGCATAGCTATTCAGTCGCTTGCCTGGAACAGCATAGATGCACTCCAGCAGCAGTACTCCCGTGTACCATGTTACCACCCCAAACAGACCTACTACGCCGCACATTGCCCAGCCCCCAAGTGCAAACACGTTGGCCATGGATGGCGCACATCCTACCGACACTGTTGAGGTGATGGCAAAGTATGCCGCGATATCCGATCCATCATCGGCTTCTGATTTCTTATGTAACACATCCATCCATGATTCACCTTTACATTCTACCTTAAGTATCTTGTCGCCATCCAACAGCCAACCACTTGCATCCGAGTGACTAAATCACCCAATCGTCACAGCTGCATTCTATCCAATAAAATGCGATGGCTTTAAATCAACCAATAGGCTTTGTTTGATTTTTAGATCCCTCCAATCAATGGACGGGATAGCGTGCGGGAAATGTCGGTTGACCCAAAGATAATATTTTCGCAGCGATAACAATTCGAAATGGATATGCTTGATTTCCGTCAAAAGTCAACCCACCCTATCAGATGAATCTCAACAGATACTTCAATCACCCTTCCTTAAACCCCGCCGCTAATCCACAGCAAATAAGGAATCAATTTGAAAGGTTGGAATTTAGCTTTTAAGCTCCTCAGACTCTTTAGAACCCACAAGGATTACAAATATTGTGCTTAGTAATAAAACCAATTTATCAGATCAAACACCTGATCCGTCACCAAACAAATGTAAATCCTTAATCAAATTTAAAAAAATCTGAAGCCCCGATCAAATCCCGCCGTGACTGACCAATCAAACTAACCTCCCATGGCTCCAAATTTCATCTACATCTGTCCGTAAAGTATCAATATTTACCTTTGAGTTATCAGATGGCGGTTGCAAATCAAAAGCCCATCTCCAGCTTTACCCACGGCAAAATAATAATGCATTGACTTTATATAGATTTACCAATCAGGGTGTCATTGGCTACCCACCAGAACAAAAGTAAAGGCTTACCCCATGTCCAAGAATAAATTCACGAGAATGGTATTGGTAAAATACCCACGAAGCATATATAATCTGAGCTAAACACCTATCCAATCACCCCTTCCCGTTTGGTCCATTTTGCAACTTTGTAACTCTCTCCGAGGATCTCAGAACACTTTTATTTTGTTACATCGCCTAGTGATTCCAATATATTCCAAACAACCAAGGGTAAACCTAAAGATACTGCCGATCCTAATGGGATAGGAGCAGACATGTCTATCTCTAAAACAGCCAAACTTTGTCATCTATACCGACCAAGCTTTTCCCAGGTAGCATACTATGCCTAGATCACCAACTGTGAAGAGTTCGACTCCCTAATACTCAACTATCAAGTATAGTGAGAATTTGGCTAGTCAACTCCTAAACCCCAACCCTTTTCCATAACTAACTGTACATGCTGTACTGAACATCTTGATATAAAGAATTATTATAACCTCATACATACTAAAATGACCCAGATAGCTAAAAACCGCAATAGAAAACATACCCAACCAATAAAGATAAGCAACTGTTTCTACTTTACTATGTAATTTACACCCCTCACTATAATCTCCATTACCATAAAGATCAAAACAAAGCCAACTGAAACCATATCAGCCATACAAGGTACAAGAAAACAATGTCCCTTATTACATTACACTTCACATAAGCCCAGCCAAAAACCTTCTATGCCCTACCAATAACCCAGTACGGCAGGATATACCTCATCTGCTCCCAAGTATAGAGGTACTCTTAAGCTTACCAGATCCCCCTAAAGAAGTCAGTATTATCTAAGTAGCTCAAGTGATGCAAAGGTTTAAAGGAAAACTTTACAACAACACGGCAAGGTTCATCCCTCATGATTTTTTGCCTGCTTCATCCCAGCCCCTTTGAGCAGGGCAGTTGTCACCAGCTCAAGCAGCTGCTCAACCTCAGGCGCCTTGCCCTTCACCTCAACTGCAGTCAGGATGGCTTTGGTTAACAGGGCAACCTTTGGAGAAGGCTTGGTAGAAGGGACCCATTTGGCCAGATCATACAGCTTGGCAATAGGTCTTTCCCACTCATGCTGAAGGAAGAGGAAGGACCTATAAAGCTTGGGGTGAACCTCAGAGTTAGACTTGAGATGCCTGTGGCAGACCTCCAATGCTGATGGCAGCACAGTGCATGCTCCACAAGGCCTTGGCATTGGCCTTGGCTCATCCCTGAGCCAAAACCTTACTTATACACTGGAGCTCAAATAACTCCCAGAAAGGCCTGAACTCCATATGCTTCACTATGCAGGGATCCTTGAAGAGAGCCTTGTACCCCTTTCCAGCATGCTCTGTTTTAAAAAGGCCAGGGCACTAAACTGGGCCAGCACTAATTTCAGGTGCCCAGGGTATCCCTGCACCCCAACCTACTACACGCAGCACCCGCCTTTAAATTGCCCAAGGCTTCCCAACCAGAATAGAAGTGCCCTCCCTGCATTTCCCCCATCCACCAGCTGCCCATATGCATTGATCTGAGCCAGCCCAATCCCGTCATGCATATCTTCAAGCCAAGAGCTCAAAGCCTTACCTTTTCTTCCCCCTCCAGGATAGCCTGTGTGAGAGGGGGTGCTAAACTAACTAAATTTGGCACCTATCCTGGTGAGACAAACCACCATGATGCCATCCAGTGAATCACTGGGATGGTTGCTCTAAAAGGGGATCAAAGGGAGGACACAGGAGACAGCTGAGAGAAGTAGGCATTCAACCTCATCAGCATCAGGCCTGTAAGCAGCCTGGGGATACAGGTGGGGCATGCACTAGAGCTTCAGGTGACTCTTGAGGAGCAAACATCTTCTCCTCCAATAGGAGAGGTGAGGCACAGGGGTTTCCTCATCAAGATGGTAGGCTAGTCCAGAATCAGGGGAGTCCAAGTCTAGGCCATCACAAGTAAGGCTTTTGACCAAAATCTCTCCGGTGGAGAGAAGGTTATTAGCCCTGCCTACAAGATCATCCAACAGGTACAGAGCCTGGTGGGATTATTCTCCACAAGGCGGGCAGAAGAGGAAATGTGGCCTCAGAGATATGGGGAGGCAGACCAAATGAACAGCAGCAGGGGGCCAGAGAAAAGATGACAAATTTGAGGGCTGGGGGCATCATCCTTGAAATCTCCAGGAAGTTTGGAGACTCTAGGTATGAACTCTAAGCCGTGAACTTGTAATAGTTTAATGGACAGAGGTAGCTGCCAGGAAACCAAGCCAGGTATAACTTGAGGCCTTGAGGCTTTCTTGGGGCACGTCTAAGGAGGCTTTAACAGCTGTTGAAGTGAAAGCGGGTTCAAAATCAAACAAAAACAAGAAAAATTCAAGACAAAAGCAAGTCTTTAGATAAACTTATAGCTTAAAATCTAGGTTCAAGTTATCTTTTCAAAAGTGTAAGTAGATAGGATCAAACTTGTACACTCACGTTGACTCTAGGGGCTTCAGAAAGACAGCCAGAAGTGAAGGGACCAAAGAGAAGGCAAAGAAATCAAGAATTTTTATTAACAGCTTACATATTTAAAGGACTCAAATAAGAGTTCAAAAAGGGGAAATAAACTGTATTGTAAACTCCAAATTTATTGAATAAGAGAATGAGCAAGCAGAGGACCAAAAGTCCCCTTGCATGACTTAAGGGAAAGAATTTGGGTTGGAATGATCACCTGATATAACCAGGTCATCTAATTGGTTGGAGGAGAAATTTTACAGAGCATGTTCAGGATGGCTGGAAGGTTTCTCATTAATTTACTACTTGCATTCTGATTGGCTAGCATGTTTTGGGGCTTCAAGTGCCCATTTAAATTTGAGGGCATCAATATGGATGGTTTTGATTGGTTGTCTCTACTGGTCTTTAACAACAGTTATGTAAAGTTATGCCTTCCCCTTGGACCTCTACTTCAATCCTCACCAAAAGCTTGGGAATCTCTGCCAACTTACTCCTGGATATTTTCCAAAGATTTACTGAAAACCCCCCAAGAAAGTTCTTCACACTATTAATTGCTGAATTAGTCTAAAAATACCCCTACATAATCCACACAAGAGACACCTCTGGTCAAATATTATGTGCAAGAGCGGCTGGGAGCAGTGGTGATTGCATTCAAGACAGGTTCCTAAATTTTTAGTTGAGTCAGTTTTCCCTTTGATTCTGTCCATTTGAATTTTCCCAGATTTTCCTGCCTCAAGAGGTGCATCCATATTTGTCATGAATGACATTTCAATACTTTTATTGAAAACCCAAGAGTTCAACCCCAATCCCCAGAAGGCAGATCAAACCCTCCAGACCAGTCCAGGACCCGCCAATCTGTTAAATTGCAGACTCAAACTGGTAAATTACTCTGCGTTCTGCCGGCCTACTACAGAGGACCCTCCAAAGACTACTCAAGTCACACAAAAAAGATGGGAGACTGCCCACTTGTTAAATTGCAAACCCAAGTTAACGAGTTACTCTGAGACCCGCCAGCCTCCCAGAGACAATTCACCAAATGTTCATCAGATTGATGCCAACCTTGAGCCACCAAAGACCTGAACCTATGCAGAGGTTGCAGCTTGCCTTAAGGAGGTTAAGACAAAACCTATTTTTAACCTTGCCAATGACCACTAGCAACTGCCAGTCTCCTGCCCAGAAGGGGTAGTACAATTGAACTACTCAGGTGACATAGTGAACAGTGGCGGCAAAACAAAGCATCACCTTTCCAATTTGCCAGAACAGGCACAACCTGGATCTGCCGCCCTTGAGACCCCAAACCAAGACCCACGTCCTACCAGTGCCTTGTCTGCAAACCTGAACCCTGCAAAAATTGAAGAAGCAAAATCCCAGGGTATAAAAACCCTGGCGGTACGACAAAGACCCCATTGTCATTTTTGATAATAAAGTTTTATAAACCTTTGGTTTGAACAAATCTTACCCTATCTAGTCTTAGTGATCTTCCATCTTAATTTGGGTCAAGTAGACTACCAGGCCGCTTCCCCTTTCCAAGCCCAACCTGCTGAGTTGCCCCAGGCATCATACCGCCTCCCAGGAGCTCCCTTTGGACCTGTGCACTTTACCGAGTACCCCCCCCCCCAACCTGGCCTATTTAGAGTACGACTTGGAGACCATCCTCATTGCTGACCCTTTGGCAAGGACTAGAAGTACCAAATACATTGGACGTGAAGGGAAGAGAGTTGAGATACCGCCCTTATTATTCAAGGACAAGTACAACTACCTACCAGCGTACTCCGTTCCCATGACTCCGCCATTAACCCCAAAACCAGACCGCCCCTTGGAACCCACCACCGCCGCTGAGACCACCTCTACCCAACTGTTTGGAGTACTCTATATTACTTTGACAGGATTGGTGGATTCTGTGGTCCCCAACTCAGGACCCTGGTCCTTGCTCGGACAATCTTTATCTTATATTATCAAGTTAGCACCCATTCTATGGTGGGCCCTACCTGCCGCTTGACCGCACCTCACCCGGAGCCGCCCAATGCCTCTGCCTATGACTGGTTTCCTGAAATTTGACAATCTTTTACAAACATGGTAACCTGGGCCCCAAGATGTTATTAACACATGGGGCAACTTGTATGCTCTTTTTTTATGATAATCACTTATTACACCCATAAGGCACTTACCTCCCTGATACTCCCATGGATGAAGAACCAACCTGCCAAAGAATTGAAAGACCCTGCACCTGGTGCATAACCCAGCCACATCACAAGTGCAAAATGTGATAGTGAACCAGACCACAACCAAGGTGGATATGCCCCAGATGGGCAAACTCACCTTAGAAGAAGCCCGCCAAGACATGCCAGTCCTCTGCCTCCACTTCCAAACCAACGCCAACGCCTACCCCAGTGACACTAAGAAAGTCTTGGGGGTGGCTGCCATGCTATCAGGAGACGCACTGTATTGGTTTGGGAAAGCCACCGCCAAAGATGTTGAATTTTGCCTTGACTATTCAAAATTTGAAGCTGAACTCATGAGCACTGGCGATGACCAAGACACCAGATACTATGCACTGAACTCTATGTTATAGATCCAACAAGCAAACCGCCCTATCCAAGCCTATATTGACGAGTTCCTTAAACTGAAAATGTGCACCCGACTTGAAGATGAATTATCTACCATTATCTTCAGAAAGGGAGTCAATTCAGCCATGAAAGACCTGTTGAAGCACCACCCGCCTATACTGAGCCTAGAGGAATTACTGCCCCTATGCAAAGGTCTGAGTCTAAACTAAGAAGGACATAATGTGAACCCAGCCCGGGCTGGCAGGGCCATGACGCCCAATCAACCTGGAATGTCCCCTGAAAAGTTACAGCACCACTATCAAGATGGGTTATGTTTCTTCTGCCATGAGGCCAGGCACCTAACCAGAGCATGCCCTAAGAAAAATACACCCCCTGTATCCTTGGCACAAATAAACAACTCTGCGCAATCTTATAAATTCATCCAAGTGACCATAGACTGTATGGGAATCATATGCCAGATAGAGGCCTTTCTTGACACAGGAGCCAACAAAAGCTTCATTGACACCAACCTGACAAATGAACTAGGACTAACAGCTTCAGAGCGTAGCCTAAAAGTAACCATGGGAAACAGTTCCCTGGACACTGGCTACAAGTGCAAACAGGAACTTTCCTTGACAATTGGACAGAACTTGTATCCAACTCCCTTGATCCTCTTGCCAGGACTGCCTCATCCCCTAGTACTGGGGACTCATGGTCCAACAGACATGGTCTGATTCTAAACTATTGTGAGCAGACTGCCACCTTAGGATAACCTGAATCTTGTGACACTGTTCTGTTCCGTATGAGTCCCAGCAGAACCCCAACCAACAAACTCTTAACTATAAAGATGGAACCCAGCGTTGGGACACTACCTACTCCCCTGTGGAAGTGGGATCACGTATTTAGCAAAGAAGCAGCCACAAAACTACCCAGCCACTCAATCTACGGCCATGCTATAGACCTACTACCAGGTACCCAACCCCACCACGGCCCCATCTATAGTTGCAACCACCAAAAACAAGAGGCCTTGAAAGCTTACCTGGAGGATATGACAGAAAAAGGGTTCATCCAGATGTCAAAAGCCCCCTGCTTGTCACCCATGCTGCCCGTAGGAAAAAACAATAATGTGATGTGTCCATGTGTGAATTACCAAAAACTGAACAACATTAAGGTGAAGAACCACAACCCCATCCCCAATGCCAACAACCTCTGCAATGTACTGACTAGAGCCCAGGTGTACTCAAAAATTGACCTTTGAGATGTGTTCAATCAAATCCAAATCAAGGATGAAGACAAGTACAAGAAAGCCTTCAAAACCCAATATGGGCTGTACGAGTACCTTATAATGCCCTTTGGCCTCTGCAACGCCCCCAGCACCTTCCAAAGGATGATCAACACTGTTCTAGGGGAATACCTTGACCGTTTTTGTGTGGCATATATAGACAACATTCTCATCTACAGCAAGACTCACGAGGAACACCTGCGCCACCTGGACTTTATACTAGAGAAACTCTCTCAAGCAAACTTACATGCTAAACTTAAGAGGTGTGAATTCTTCCAGTCTGAAGTTGAGTTCCTGGGATACATAGTGAAGACCAGCGGGTTTGCCATGGCACAGGACAAAGTAGAAGCAGTAACATCTTGGCCGGTTCCCAAATGCAGGAAAGATGTGAGAAGTTTTTTGGGCCTGGCAAATTATTGCAGGGATTTCATCCAAAAACTTTTCTCTGATTACCTTGCCCCTGACCCGCCTTTGCTCTGACAAAGTTACCTTTGCTTGGACTCCAGAATGTGCCACTGCCTTTGAAACCTTGAAACTTGCTTTCACCTCTGCCCCCATCCTGGCCATGCCTGACCCACCCAAGCTATTTGTACTGGAAACCAACACGTCCAACTTTGCGGTGGGCAGGGTCCTTCTTCAGGAAGGAGGGGATGGTATGCTACATACTGTAGCACATTACTCCAAGAAGATGCTGCCTGCTGAAGGAAAATACCCAATCTACAACAAGGAGATGCTTGCAATAACAAAGACCCTGAAACACTGGCGCCGGTACCTATGTGGTGCCAAATTTCCAGTAAAGGTCTTAACCGACCACAAAAACTTGGTTTACTTCTTTAAACCCAGACAGCTAAGCCAGAGACAGGCCAGATGGGCCTTGGAACTAGCTGACTACACTATGACCATTGACTAAAAGCCTGGGAAGATGAATGTGGTACCTGACGCCCTGAGTAGAAGAGCTGATCTGATGTTTTCCTATACAGAAACCAAGGACCACAACACACATGTACTCCTTGACCCGGCCAGCCTAGGCATCCAACTGATGTACATAAAGATCATGGCCTGCAAACCTGACGTAATTGAGGCACAGAAACAAGACAAATACTCAGCAGACCTTGTTGCTGACTTGACCTCAGACCCAGAGAGCCACCACCACAAGAAAGGATTCTTGCTGAAAGGATCCACCCTGCTATTACACAACCAGATCTATGTACCATAAGGTGAAACAAGGACCAAAGTACTCATTGACTATCACAACTCAGAGATGGCTGGCCACCCTGGCAGACTCAAGACACTCCAAGGAATCTAGAAGAATTACGCTTGGCCCCAACTGGAGAAAGATGTGGCCGCCTACATCAAAGGCTGTGAGATATGTGGAAGAACCAAAACCCATAGATCCAAACCTGAATGCCTTCTAAGACCACTAGACATACCCGCAGGGCCCTGGCAGTCCGTGTCAATAGACTATATTGTAGAGCTGCCCCCCTCCAATGCATTTAATGCCATCCTGGTCATGGTAGATAGATTTACTAAGATATCCTATTTTGTCCCTACCACCATCCACTGCACTGCCGCAGAGACAGCTAGACATTTCCACAACCACATCCTAACTCAACACGGCACTATGGCGGAAATCATCACTGATAGAGGACCACAATTCACCTCCAAATACTGGACTCAGGTGATTAAGGACTTGGGAGTAAAGCGCTGTGTATCAACCTCCTACCACCCACAGACCAACAGCCAGACTGAACGAGTAAACCAAATACTTGAACAATACCTACAATGCTACGCCAACGCCAACCAAGATAGCTGGGCCGAGATGCTACCCATGGCACAGTATGCCTACAACAGCAAAGACCACGCCTCCACGGGGATGTCCCCCTTCAAGGCCAACTATGGGTTTGACTCATCTTGGGATCCCAGTATTGGTAGTAAGGAAATAAACCTGTCAGGACAAACCTGGATTGAACAAATACACGACACCCAACAAACCTGTCTTAAGAACCTGACCTGCACTGTCCAGACTTATAAGGCTTTCACCAACAAAAAGAGGATTCCTGGGAAAACTTTGCAGGTAGGGGACAAAGTCTATCTGGACTCTCAAAATGTGCCTCTGAATGTTCCCTGTCAAAAGTTAGCCCACAGAAGAAGTGGCCCCTACAAGATCACCAAACTAGTAGGTGAGGTAGCATTTGAACTAGAATTACCCCCTTGTGAAAAATACATAACGTCTTCCACCGCGCGCTTCTATTCAAGAAAAAGGGAAACTCCCTCCCCCACCAGAAACTCAAGACTGATCCCCCTCCCATCCAAGTAAGACCCTCTGAAGAATATGAAGTTGAATATGTTCATGGGAACTGTACCCACTATAAGACCCTCCAGTACTACGTCAAGTGGAAGGGATATCCACCCAAGGAAAGCACCTGGGAACCATTAAGCAACCTACCCAACGCCCAACTAGCAATCCAACAATACCTTGAGAAGAAGGCCAGGAAGGAAGGGACCCCTGGGAAGAAAGGGATGATGTCATGAATGACATTTCAATACTTGTATTGAAAACCCAAGAGTTGAACCCCAGTCCCCAGAAGGCGGATCAAACCCTCCAGACCAGTCCAGGACCCGCCAATCTATTAAATCACATACTCAAACCAGTAACTTACTCTGCTTTTGCCGGTTTACTACAGAGGACCCTCCAAAGACTACTTGAGTCACACAAAGTGAACAGGAGACCGCCCACTTGTTAAATTGCAAACCTGAGTTAACAAGTTACTCCGAGACCCGCCAGCCTCCCAGAGACAATTCACCAAATGTTCATCAGATTGATGCCAACCTTGAGCCACCAAAGACCCAAACCTATGCAGAGGTTGCAGCTTGCCTTAAGGAGGTTAAGACAAAACCTATTTTTAACCTTGCCAATGATCACCAGCAACTGACAGTCTCCCGCCCAGAAGGGGTAGTACAATTGGACTACTCAGGTGACATAGTGAACAGTGGCGGCAAAACAAAGCATCACCTTTCCAATTTGCCAGAACAGGCAAAACCTGGATCTGCCGCCCTTGAGACCCCAAGCCAAGACCCATGTCCTACCAGTGCCTTTTCTGCAAACCTGAACCCTGAAAAAATCAAAGAAGCAAAGTCCCAGGGTATAAAAACCCTGGCGGTACGGCAAAGACCCCATCGTCATTTTTGATAATAAAGTTTTATAAACCTTTGGTTTGAACAAATATTACCCTATCTAGTCTTAGTGATCTTCCATCTTAATTTGGGTCAAGTAGACTACCAGGCCGCTGCCCCTTTCCAAGCCCAACCTGCCAAGTTGCCCCAGGCATCATACCGCCGCCCAGGAGCCCCCTTTGGACCTGTGCACTTTACCAAGTACCCCCCAACCCGGCCTATTCAGAGTACAACTTGGAGACCATCCTCATTGCTGACCCTTTGGCAAGGACTAGAAGTACCAAATACATCAGACGTGAAGGGAAGAGAGTTGAGATACCGCCCTTATTATTCAAGGACAAGTACAACTACCTACCAGCGTACTCTGTTCCCATGACTCCACCATTAACCCTGAAACCAGACCGCCCCTTGGAACCCACCACTGCCGCCAAGACCACCTCTACCCAACTGTTTGGAGTACTCTATATTACTTTGACAGGATTAGTGGATTCTGTGGTCCCCAACTCAGGACCCTGGTCCTTGCTCGGACAATCTTTATCTTATATTATCAAGTTAGCACCCATTCTATGGTGGGCCCTACCCGCCGGCTTGACCGCACCTCACCCCGAGCCACCCAATGCCTCTGCCTATGACTGGTTTCCTGACAATATTTTTTCATAGCATTGGCCAATCAGTTCTGGACATCCAACTTCTTATCCAAATTCCATCCCCTCCCTTTAAATAAATGCAAGAGCTATTAAAAACCTTGCTTCAGCATTCTCTAATCTAATAAAGTTCAAAATTTGTTAATAAAACTGGCCATTTGGTATTATCTGTTGCCTTGTGTGTTCAGTTGATTCTATCCCCCTTTGGCCTCCCAGGTATTGTTGGTGACAACCATTTGGTTGTTGCCAAAACCATGATTTTATTATTGTTGAGAGTATGGTTCTATTTCTCTTTAGCCTTCCCCCTATCCTTAAAAGTTGACACCAGGCAATTAAATAGCCTGAAATGATCAGTATTTTCTCCCAGGACAAGGCAATGGAAGCAGGGAAGTCTGCAGGATGCGCCAGTACAAATTTTTTTTATCCACTGTGTGTGCCAAGTCTTCAAAAGAATTGAGTTGTTTGACCAGATTTGTGAGGTTTTTTTGTACAACAAGAGAAGATTGTTAAATTCAGGCCCAAGGGGAGAGTGACTTTAGACCTGGCATATTAAGCAACTATTACTGTAAATTCAGAGCCTAAACTTAAAAATGCGGGATTTTCAAATCCTTGGTCCAAATTTCACATCAAATTTTCAGGATGTCCTTTATTAATTGAATTCTTTGTATTTTTATTTGAATATTTAAAATTGCGGGAACTCATAGACACTTTGCAAATTTGAAGTCAGACTGTATATTTCCAATGGACAAAATGAGCTAACTGGAATAAGATTTGAAGTGTTCAAATCCATCAGCATTTTAATTAAGTTTACTATATTTTTTGAAATTACGGGATTGTCAAATCCAAGAACAAAATTTCAAATCACTTTTGAATGCCACTAGTAAACTCAAATAATAATTGTGGGAACTTGAATCCAAATTTAATGTACTTAAGCACACTAGGAAACACCAACCCAAATAAAGAAGCTCCACTCTGGTTAAAATTAAATGAAAAAAACAATCTCAACAACAATTTTTAGACATGAAATTAAGTGAAATGTAAAATTGTCTAAACTGGAAACAATGCAATATTCTGCACTCTAAATCACTATTATAGCAACTACAAGCCCATATAATGATATATGAGCCACCCTTCTGATGACGCCAAAATTTTTTTAAAAGTTTTTTGGCCCCCACTGTAGCCTGGGGCCAACAAAACTTATTTTCAAGGAAGAAAGGAGGAGGAAAGATAAGCCACCAGTTTACTACACTATGTGTTAATGTATTACTATTAAGGATACTTGATTAGAGTAGATTTTAGAAAACGCTATTAATAAAAAAGAATTATATATTACAATCTATTTTTATCAAGTTGTCTTTTCCTTGGTGTGTTGATAGTCCATTTGCTATTGATAATCTTCTTTCATTTAATTGGATAATTTCACCTCCAGTTGCCTTGGCAATAGGAAATCAAGTTGCCTCTGTGAGACCTGCTGTGGTTGTAGAGGAAACTTGATTACCTATTGCCAAGGCAACTGGAGGTGAAACTATCCAATTAAATGAAAGCACATTATCAATAGCAAATAGACTATCAACACACCAAGGAAAAGACAACTTGATAAAATTAGATTGTATTAAATAATCTATTTTCTTATCAGTGTTTTCTAACATCTACTACAATCAAGCATCTAAATTTTTGCTGTCCTAAAATAGAATAGGATGATTTTTGAGAATTCCTATGATTCCTAAAAGAGTTAGCACAAATCCACTCTAGATCATCTGACATCTTTTTTTAGACACCCATAAATTAAATTTATTTCAAATTTACCTCATTTTTGATTTGAAATTTGGTTCTTGGATTTGACAATCCTGCAATTTCATATTTGTTAATTTTTCCATATTGTCTATGATTTTTTAAACTTACAGGAAATACCAAACCGTACATTAGAATCCCACATTTCTGCTTCATGTATCCTGTGTTTGCTTGTTGTGTTTTATCCCTATTTAGTTGAGTTATCTGCTCAAGGGACTTAAAATTTGCCAATTTAAATCTCTTGAGCAGATAACTCAACCAAAAAAAGACAAAACTCAGCAAAAAAATGCAAAATACATGGATCAGAAATGCAGGATTGTAATTTACAATTTGAGATTTTCTGAATTTCAAACAAATCATAGACATCATATAAAGCTTAACAAATCTGAAATTGCGGGATTGTAAAATCCAAGAACCAAATTTCAAATCAAAAATGAGATGAATTTGAAATAAATATAATTTATGGGTGTCTCAAAAATGATGATAAAGGATCTAGAGTGGATTTGTGCTCATTCTTTAAGGAATCATAGGAATTCTAAAAAAAACTCTATTCCATTTTAGGATGGCTAAAATTTAGATGCTTGATTATAGTTGATTTTAAAAAATGCTAATAACAAAGTAGAATTATATATTACAATCTATCTTATCACATTGCCATTTCTTTGTTGTGTTGATAGTTCATTTGCTGTTGATAATGTGTGTGATGACTGTGCATCATATCTTCACTCACCCATGAGGTGAAACATGGGTACATGGTCTATCAGTAAATGGGATGATCTTGACAAATACTGGATGAAAAGTAGTCCTGTCTCTTCCTAGTTCCCTTCCCCATTCCTGCACAATTGTTAATGTGCAGGAATACTAAAATTATACAGCAACTCCCTTTCTAAAACAATAAACATATCTCTACCCATACTACTTCTTCACTTTTAGCTTGATCTTACTTTCCAATAAGACTCAAGCTTTATACCAGACTTTATCAGACTCTACTTTCTTGTTGCCTTTGCTACTACAGGTAACAGGAAGATCTCCCTGCTGTACCAACAGTTTAGAGTTAGTACCCTAGGCCTGATCAAAGTGTGCTGTACTGTTCCCTGCCACTGCAGCCCAGTACTAGTAGTTCCCTTTAGCTTCTCTGGAAGAAGTTTACACAAGGTTCCTTTATCCTCATCCCCCATCTTCTGTGAGCATCACAATGTGATTGCGTTTAATTGGATAGTTTCACCTCCAGTTGCCTTGGCAATATGAAATCAAGTTGCCTCCCTGAGACCAGCTGGTCTTGGGGAGGCAACTGGAGGTGAAACTATTCAATTAAACGCAATCACATTATCAACAGCAAATGAACTATCAACACACCAAAGAAATGGCAACGTGATAAGATAGATTATAATATATAATTCTACTTTATTATTAGCATTTTTAAAATCAACTGCAATCAAGTATCCTTATTGGCAATACATGAATACATAGTTAGTAAACCAATGGTTTATCTTTCCCCCTCCTTTCTTCCTTGAAAATAAGTTTTATGCCCCTTGGCTACGCCAGGGGCCAAAAAACTTTTAAAAAATTCTGCGTCATCAGGAGGGTAGCTCATATATCATTATATGGTTTTGTGGTTGCTATATTAATGATTTAGAGTGCAGAATATTGCATTGTTTCCAGTTTAGACAATTTTGCATTTCACTTAATTTCATTTCTAAACATGGTTGTTGAGATTGGATTTTTCATTTGATTTTATCAAGAGTGGAGCTTCTTGATTTGGGTTGATTTGTCCTAGTTTCTTACTGTACATTCAATTTGGATTCCAGTTCCTGCAATTATTATTTGAGTTTACTAGTGGCATTCAAAAGTGATTTGAAATTTGGTTCTTGGATTTGACAATCCCGCAATTTCAAAAAATATAGTAAACTTAATGAAAATGGTTAATAGATTTGAATGCTTCAAAATTGATTCTAGTTAATTCATTTTGTCCATTGGAAATATGCAGTTTGACTTGAGCTTTGCAAAGTGTCTATGAGTTCCCGCATTTTTAAAAGTCCAAATAAAAATACAAAGAATTAAATTTAAATAAAAATAGGCCATCCCGCAAAAGTGATTTGAAATTTGGACCAAGGATTTGACAATCCCACATTTTTACAATTAGGTTATGAATATACAGTATAATGCTCACTTTACTAGTTGATTCTATGGTGCCCACTAATGGGCCTTAGGCCCTGCTTGGAAAAGCATTATTATATTGTCAGGAAATCCTGATCTAATAGGGTTGACTGATCTATATTCCTATCACTAAAGCTATGGGTTAACAATAGACAGGCCACAGCCAGATTGAAATTTCTATTCCAGAATACAAAGAAACTATATCAAGACTGATATAATTTGCAATCCAGAAGACACCTGAGACATTCTGGGTCTCAGGTTATTGGTTAATCCAGAAGCTTCTGCTATGCATTCCAGATCCCAAAATAGACGCAAACCCAACCTAGAGAATTAGAGTGGGGAATTACAACATTCTGTTTCACCAAGAAATGAGACAGAAGACCGCCTGTACAGATTTTTTATATTACACTGAGCATAAGACGGGATAGGCCCTATGGATGTCAACTTAGTTGGCCTCAACTAAGTCAAGGGATGTCTAGGCTGAAGAGGAGAAATCAGCAGCCTAGAATATTACCTCATTCCAAAACCTTATTCAGGTTTGGAATCCAACTCTTGGGATGAAACAAGTAGCTTGTGGATGATAGGCTAGCTAGTAAGAGTTGTCTGCAGCTAGACGCCAGTCTGGCTGCTAGCTTCACACTATAAAAAGTCCTTCAAAGATCACTTGGAAGGCAGACAAAAATAAGAATCAGCAATATTACTACTAAACTGATTAGTAGTAGTGTCAAGTACAATAATAGTGTATTATTGTTACTTTTGAATCCTGCCAAAACCACCACAGTCAGTGTTGCGTCCCAAAGACCACATGACTCTATCTTCACTTGGCTCCAGTAACCATGGAGCTCTGTCAGTTGCTAGCATCTCCTACCCCAATTGGAAACACATCTGTCCTCATATAGATATCCCAATCCCAACATGTATAATACACCTAATAAAACAACATCTCTTCTTCTTCAAGAACACAAAATCTTGACAGTGGTGCTCACAACAAAAACAAGTTCCAATTGGTGTCAAGTCAAGGCGCTGCCTTGCCCTCTTTGACCCCTGGCTTTGTTGATAAGTATGGGAGGATACATGGAGACCAGCAACACAGAACAGGACCAATCCTTTGGCTCTGAGCTGACTCCATATGAAGCACCCACACTTCTGCTGGATATGATCCAGCTAGACATTACAGGCACTGTTGTTGCCATGGGCCAACAACAATACAATATAGAAGAGGTACACACTGTCTTGCAAGCTTTGCAACATGGTAGATGTAACCTCAACAATGCCTAGGGCAACGCCAAGTTTAATTTGTTCCAGATTGATGGTACTACCAACAACCTGAGTAACAATTTCCACAAACACCAGGATGTCACTTGCACCCAACTGGGACAGCTCCTCTAACTGAATCAGAGCAGGGTCCAAGAGGTTCTAGCATATTTTGTGCACCCAGCAATCAAACATCTCCAACAGCTGGTTGTCAGGCAGGAGCTGGAGTTGAACAAGCTCAACTGCTTTTGCTCTGAGCTACAGTTGTCCAACTTTAATTTGGTCAGTTGACTGAACGTCAGCTTCATAACTGTACAGACCGTTATGACAGATCTATGTGACTCCACTGCCTTTGCCCATGGTAAGTTATACAAGATAGTCAATCAATTCAATAACCAGGTTGACCAGCTTGTGGGTGGTGTCCTGGATAATTGAGGCCTAAGCACACAATGGGTTGCAGATGTAACAAACCATTGCGTAACACTAAGCTGCCATGTGCAGACGCTGCCCAGCAATCAATATCATGTAGATCTTGTTACCCAGAAGGAATACTTGCGCCAGCCAATCAGAGACAACTGTATTAAACAGGACACCTGTCACTCTGAGGTAGTTGATTACATCAAAAAAATTGTAGAAATGATCAACAAAAAAAAGACCACTAGCTGTAGCCAACATCCTGTTCATGACAAGCAGGAGGATCATCAGTGCTGACTGGATCACGTTGAATACACCAAGGATCAGAAGAATCTATGGGACACAGTAAAAAATGCACAGAATTTAGCATCTGAGCTGTATGAAGACATAGCAGGGCTCTGTTGTGATCTTGCTGCCGCTGAGTTCCAGACCAAGGAGCTGTTAAACCGCCAGGATCTCTTAGCCATTACGGTATTAGCAGTGGAGAACAACTACAGTTCTCTACTAGAGAGGGTACATAGAAAAAAACCTCACATAAGGAATTTGAAGCTAATGTGCTAGCCAGACTGGCTAGATTTGAAAATTTAGCCTTCTCTGAAAGTAGCACATCTTCATGCAGAAGAGTGTTGCCTGTACCAGCATCAAGTCCAGAGCAACAGAAAAACTCTTCTTCACCTGATTTCTTTGACCTCTCTCCTGACAATGTAAGCAATGACTCAGGTGACACCTGTAAAGTTCCTTGAGGGATAGCAGCCTTGCCACATCTCACTCCATTGTCAGTACTGTGTGCCAGTAATACCCACGCCACTAGAAAGAAAGCCACAGAACCAACTGTCCCTGATCATAAGTTTAAGCTGCTTAACCTGCCAAATTTTGATAGAAATGAAAACATTTAAACTTCTATCTGCCTCTTTGAAATGTCCATGAGAGGTGCAAGTGATCATATGAAG
This sequence comes from Entomophthora muscae, assembly GCA_014839935.2. NCBI lineage: Eukaryota > Fungi > Entomophthoromycota > Entomophthoromycetes > Entomophthorales > Entomophthoraceae > Entomophthora > Entomophthora muscae. The sequence goes on along the minus strand of QTSX02005924.1, from coordinate 7,229 downwards.
GCGACCACCCTCATAAACACTCTTGATCCCACCTGCGTAGACGTCATCATGATCTGCCTATCACTAGATAATTGGACTTATGAAGACACATGTCAGGCAATTATCAAGTAATTTGGTAGTGAAACCAGATTACAGGCTCAAAAAGGCAGAGTTCATTAATATCTTGTTCAAAAAATATGAGTCTGTTCAGGACTTTGCCAACTGCTTCTATCATGAAGCGCAGGTTCTCTTAGGTGCTGGTGTCCTATCTAAGTTGGACTGAATAATCACCATGGGACGTGCACTGCAGCCATACAGGGAGTTAGCCAATGTCATGTTCCCCGTTTTGGATCAATCCAGCTCAACCCAACAGATCACCAGCTATTTGAGCTGCCTTGGGGCCCAGTTTGGAGCTCCAAATAAAAGACAGAATAATTGTGCATTACTCCTACCAAGGATAAGACTTGAAGACCCAAGTCTGACAATGCCGCTTCTGAGTCCAACAATAAATCAGGAAGCAACTAAAAGGCCAAGGAACTGCCAGGCCCTTGCCACAAATGTGGTAAGAAAGGACACTGGACCAGCGCTTGCAAGGAGAAAGGGCATGGTCCCTTAGTAAATGTGATGATCAACCAGAAGCAGGAAGACCAGGGAAAAGCTAAGGGGGCCAGTAGAGAAATATACTGAGTCCGCCACTTCCCCTATTCCAAAAGAACCAGACCACCAGTCTTCAGAGGCAGTTGATTCTAATACAGCTAGTCCCAAGACAACAACTCCAGAGGCATTGATACTAGATCCGTCTTTGGCCAGTCAGCTGTCCCACTTTGCTCCCCAAACAGGAATTCAAAGAGGATCCTTTACACATGCTTGTGTCAGGCAACCTTTTTGCTATTCCTGCCAGAGGTAGGGAACACCCAAGGAAGGTTGCACCAAATGCTGTAGAGACATTTTCAAAACCGTACACGGCTCAATTACAGGAAACACCTTGCTTTCAATCCTAGTGTAGCCAGTGATCTACCTTCCTTGAAGAGAGTACAATTCTCTCCTCCAATTGAGACCATTGAGGCCAACATTCCCAAGATTGGCCAAAGTCTCAAGCAATATTTTGATACTTTGGCACCCTTGGGTGTACACGTATTAAACTTACACTATGAACTCTACTCCAAATGTACTTACACAGATATCTATGTTCATAAAGTCAAGGTGCACGCCATTATAGATAGTGGTGCTCTTATTAATACTGTGTCCACCTGCCTTGTCAAGAAGCTAGGTAAAGCCCCTGACATTGCGCACACCAGGGTATATGGTACAGCTGGAAAACATACCACTACATCTGAAGGAGCTTACAGCACTCTGCCAATGCGCTTTGGCTCCATTGCAGTGTCCTCTCCTGAAGTGGCCCTTCCCAGTGAAAATTATGATATACTCATTGGCACTGCATTCTTATGTAAATATGGGGTTAGATTGTACATGAAAGACAACACTCTGACTATTTTTTGCCAGATCATCCCACTGTACTGCACACAGGACATAAAAACACCAGCTAAGGTAAAACCTAGTATTAATCTGACATATAAGAACAGTGTGGTGGCAGTTCCCTACTCCTGTACAGGGAAAAAAGAGGAAATGGTTGTCCACCCAGATCAAGGATCACAAAGTAATTCTGCTCCGCTTGTGATCAACTCTTACACTTGGGTCTGGCCAATAGCAGGCTGTAAACACAGGTCTAACTTTAGACATCCCCGCAGGACTATATGATGAAGTTCATCATCCATGAGGACGCTCAAGATTTGAACTGTGTATTGCCCCTGGGATAATCATTCCTGGCCATGACAAAATTCATGTCCTACTGGCCAATCTCCAAGAACACAACATCCACATCAAGAAGAACCAGATTTTAGGATTTGTACATCTTCTACCAGTCAGAGAGCCGGACAGTTTTGAGCGTATTGGAGACTTGTCAGAAATGGGTCTCCCTGATCAAGTTGAAGACGCCGCATATGGGACCACTCCACTGGCTGACCTATCTTTCCTCAATGACACTGAACGGGAGCAAGCCAGTGCACTTTTCAAAAATACCGTTGCATATTTGTGGAGGACAACTTTGATCTTGGGTGTGCCAATGAGGTCACTCATTATATAGACATGGGAGATAAAAAACTTTTCTGCCTCCAACCAATTCAAAAATTGAAGGCCAGTGAAGAGACTGTGAGCAATAAAATCCAGCAACTTCTTGACTGCTGTGCCCTTCCCCAAAGGGCAGGCCTTGAATTTAAGTTAAAAATTTGATTTTGAATTTAAATTTAAGTAGATATTATTAGTTTGTTTTAATCAATATTACCTTTTATTTTTGCTCTCTTTTGGGCTTGCTTTCTCTTTTTCTTTTGGTCTTGGTTTTGCTTTTGCTTTTTTTCTTGCATGTGCGTGGACAATTCATTCCTCTGTATAACTCCTATTTTTAAAATAGGTTTCTTTCTTTTATTATTATCTTGCTTACGCAACTGCCGCTCTCCCACCCTGTTTATGCAGATCTTCAGCTTGTTACCAGTAGCTTCCCCACCACCATGTGCTTTTCTCCTGCCTCATCACACCAGTCTGTTCAGGGAAATCCCCTTTGTTCCTCTGCAGATCTTCCCCAAGGCTTGGCTTTTTGTGCTTATAAATAAAGACACCAGAAGAGTAAACTTTTTAAGCTGAAATTCTAAGTGGTTTTCCCCAATCACTGTTCACAGGTTTTTGCTTTAATCTTATTTTTTTGTTTTCAAATCTTCAAATTCAAACTTCAAAGTTTACTTAGGTTATCATCTTTTTTAAAAAGGAGCTTAGGTTTATAGTAAATACTTTGTTAGGTCTAAATTTGATTCCGGAGATAAAACAGCTAGTATAATTAGAATAGAGATAGCTAGACAACAAGCAATTAGCTTGTTGTCATCATTTTTTAACATTAGGGATAACTTGACTAGTTTTATGCTTAGATATTCTCATGGGGAATATCCTGACATAGATATACCTTTGGTTACAAACAAATCTTTATTTAACACTTTATTCTATATAGTTTGTTCAGGATTAGTTAACTCTATGACCCTTTTTTTGTCTAATAATAAGTTTTTAGCAGGTCTTTTAAAAGTACTTCTACAAACTGTACCTACTTTCCTTTATCTTTTAAACTAAAATCTGAACACTTTGCACGGTATAGTTTATAATATTGTGCCTTATTGGGAAAGACCTTACATTATTTCAGCTTCAAACGGGATTAACCCAGGTAGTTCTTTTTCTATCACTTCTATTGTCATTTTAGCTGTAGTATTTTCTATAATTTTTTCTGCCTTAATATCTCTTTGTGTATTTCTTTTTGGATGGATTTACAACAAGGTTTTCTGCAAGAACAAACCTACCTCTTCAGGCCCACACACCACGTAAACAGCTGTACTCAAAACTTTGTCCTCTTTTGCCCATAGCTCTCCTCCTCCCAAATATTCACCATCCTTGCCTATTCTCAAGCGCACTTCACTGCTTTCAGTAAGGATTTTCCCACCAACGTACATAAGGTCCAGTTCCTTGCTGAGAAGCTCACTGGCCACTACTGTGACTGGTTCAGTTCTCATTCTGTCAGAAATCCAGAGGTTCTCCAAGATTATAATCAATTTGTTTTCTCTATTCTTTCTTTCTCTGGAAAAGACAAGAATTTGGCTTCCCTATCATTCTCCTGCTTCTCAGGCCTAGTCCAAGGTTCACTTCCCCTCAGAGAATACAATTGGAAGTTTCACTCACTTCAGTCTAGGCTACAGGCTTCTGACGCAGAGGCTTGTAGTTTCTATAAGATAGAACTTAACCCCTCTCTTCAAGATTTCTTAGTCTACCACAAGCTACCAGATAAACTAGACTCCTTAATTAAATAAGTTGTAAAGTGGAACCGGAAGTACCTTCTCACTAAGTCTAGTTCTAAATCTAAGCTCTCTTAAAATGCCAAGACCTTCTCCTCTAAAACAACAACTCTTCTTGCACCTCCACTTGGCACAGAGCCTAGACTTAGAGGAGGTTTTTATCTTACCTCAGAGGCAATCCTTAGAAGAAGGACAAATAATCTTTGTTCCTACTGTGGATCTAAGGACCACCTGCTGGCTCTCTGTCCCCTTTCCAAGCAACCAAACCCTGTTACTTCATCCACAAGCCTTAACTCCCTCATGTCTAAAGATTCTTCTATCTCCCCAACTGTTCTTGTACTTTAAATCCAGAACCTGAACGTAAAAATGCGGGATTGTCAAAACCTTGGTCCAAATTTCAAATCACTTTTGTGAGCAACTCAGCTGAGTGAAAATTAAAATATTTAATAAAATCAACCATTTAATTTTACTTTTTTGATTTATTTAAATTGGCAAATTTTGAATCCCTTGAGCAGATAACTCAACTAACAAAAGAAAAAACTCAGCAAACAAATGCGGGATACATGAATCAGAAATGCGGGATTCTAATGTATGGTTTGGTATTTCCTGTAAGTCTAACAAATCATAGACAATATGGAAAAATTAGCAAATATGAAATTGCAGGATTGTCAAATCCAAGAACTAAATGTCAAATCAAAAATGAGGTAAATTTGAAATAAATATAATTTATGTTGTCTCAAAAAGGATGCTAAAGGATCTAGAGTGGATTTGTGCTAATTCTTTTAGGAATCATAGGCATTCTCAAAAATTGCCCTATTCCATTTTAGGACAGCTAAAATTTAGATGCTTGATTACAGTAGATTTTAAAAAATGCTAATAATAAAATAGAATTGTATATCACAATTTATCTTATCATGTTGTCTTTTTCTTGATGTGTTGATAGTTCATTTGCTGTTGATAATGTGCTTTCATTTAATTTTGTAGTTTCATCTCCAGTTGCCTCTACAACCACAGCAGGTCTCACAGAGGCAACTTGATTTCCTATTGCCTAGGCAATTGGAAGTGAAACTATCCAATTAAATGCAACACATTATCAACAGCAAATGAACTATCAACACATCAAGGAAAAGGCAACATGATAAAAATAAATTGTAATATATAATTCTATTTTATTATTAGCATTTTAAAAATATATATTGTAATCAAGTATCCTTAATAGCAATACATGAATACATAGTTAGTAAACCAATGGTTTATCTTTCCCCCTCCTTTCTTCCTTGAAAATAAGTTTTATGCCCCTTGGCTACGCCAGGGGCCAAAAAAACTTTTAAATAATTCTGCGTCATCAGGAGGGTAGCTCAAAAATCATTATATGGATTTTTGGTTGCTATAATAGTGATTTAGAGTGCAGAATATTGCATTGTTTCCAGTTTAGACAATTTTAAATTTCACTTTATTTCATGTCTAAACATGGTTGTTGAGATTGGATTTTTCATTTGATTTTATCCAGAGTGGAGCTTCTTGATTTGGGTTGATTTGCTCTAGTTTCTTACTGTACATTCAATTTGTATTCCAGTTCCTGAAATTATTATTTGAGTTCACTAGTGGCATTCAAAAGTGATTTGGAAAATTGTTCTTGGATTTGACAATCCTGCAATTTCAAAAAACATAGTAAACTTAATGAAAATGGTTAATGTATTTGAATGCTTCAAAATTAATTCTAGTTAATTCATTTTGTCCATTGAAAATATGCAGTTCAATTTGAACTTTGCAAAGTGTCTACAAGATCTGCATTTTTAAAACTCCAAGTAAAAATATAAAGAATTCAATTTAATTAAAAAATGCTATCCTGCAAAAGTGATTCAAAATTTGGACCAAGGATTTGACAATCCCGCATTTTTACGTTCAGGTTCTGAATCTACAGTAACTTTACACAGGCCCCTTGGCAAAGTCAAGGTATTGGCCTTGCTTGATAACGGTGCTGATGCAAACTTCATTAAGAAGGAACTGGAAGACATCCTTGGGCTACCTCTTTATGGATCATTGGATGTCAAGGTTAGAAACAGTACTTACACTGACGCTTCCTCCATCACACAGCCAGTTATGTCTGACCTTGAGGGCTCTCCATTTTGCGTAAAGTGTAATTCCACTCCCAACCTTTCTTACCCTTTTATACTTGGTTTTCCTTGGCTCAAGGAGTGCTTTCTCAATTTTGAACACATAAACAACAGAGTCACTTTCACTTGCAAAAATGTGCTTTGTTCTGCACCCCTCAACACTAATTTGTCCCTCTCTTCACCTACTTGCTTCCAATTGACTTTGCTTGTTGTTTCCCCAATGAGTCAATAATGAGTACCAATTCTGATGGAATCCCCATATGCTATTCCAACTTCAAGGATTGTTTCAGCAAGAGTGAACTCCATTCACTTCCTCCACATTGCTCTTACTACATCCAGATTAATCTCAAGCCTGGTACCATCCCTCCTTGGGGAAGATTGATCCCTCTTTCTGACTCTGACAACTCATTGTTAAAGTTGTACATCAACAAAGAACTTGAAAAAGGATTTATTTCTTGCTCTACTTTGCCCTGTTTGTCTCCTGTCTTCTTTGTTGATAAATCTGATGGATTAAAGTGTTTCTGTGTTGATTATTGTGCTCTAAACAAGATTACTATCAAGGACAGATGTCCCATTCCCTCTTCCAAAGCCCTCACTGACTGTTTATCTGGAAGCAACATCTATACCAAAATAGATATCCACAGTGCTTTCAACCAGGTCCATGTTGCCTTAGGAAACAAATGGAAAGGAGCTTTCTGTACATCTTTTGGACTATACAAGTATAATGTAATGCCTTTTGGCTTATGTACTGCTCCCTCCACCTTCCAGGCTCTCATGAATGAGCTGCTCCTTCCATTTCTTAATGAGTTTTTTATGGTCTACCTAGACAATATCCTTGTATACTCATCCTCCCTTGCCTCTCACGTCACTCACATTACTCAGGTCCTTCAGAGACTTTGGGACTACAATCTATTTTCTAAATTGTCAAAGTGTTCATTCTTCTGTGCCAAGGTGGACTTCCTTGGCTACGTGGTTACTAATAACGGCTTTGCATTCTCTCCATCTAAGGTTGAGGCCATTTAAGACTGGCCTGTTCCCAAGACTTGTTCCCAACTTTGTAGTTTCCTTGGGTTGGCAAACTATTGCTGCAAGTTTGTAGAAAGATTTTCACATTGGTCTTGCTGCTCACAGCCCTGACATATCCCTCTGTCCCCTTTGCTTGGTCACCTGAAGCTCAACTTTCATTTGAGGCAACCAAGTCTGCCTTCCTCTCAATGCCTGTCCTCCTGATGTCAGACCCTTCCAAGCC
>QTSX02005923.1:85891-118547 GCA_014839935.2 Entomophthora muscae | reverse complement strand
AGCAGCCCTAGGAGTGGATGGAGGCTAGTGGTGGAGCTGGCAGAGTGGGTTAGTGTTTCTAGCTGGTTGTTTTTTCAATTAACCCCTATTTTAATTTGATTTGAATTTTTGCAGCAGGGTTCCCAACTTGGGAAAACTGCTGCTGATAATTCAATCCACTATGCTGTTCTTGGTGAACTGGATGTTTGGATGGCTTTCCTGATTTGTACCATATGGTAATTTTTGCTGTTGTTTTTCCTGAGTGCTTTCCCTTTATATCAGGAATATTCCTGACAGATTTACATGTGAATGACCTCTTGAAATAACCTGGAAGAGGGGTCGGTGCTAAAAAATTGTGAAGAGGCTAAAGTCAGATCCTGGGGCTGTCATCTAATTAGCTAGCAGGAGAGTTAGTATATAATAGAGCTACACTGTAATGGGAAGAAGAGAAAACTTAGCATTGCTTACACAAGCAGCTGCTAAAGAATTGGATGTCGCTTATTCTGGCAATTTAGCTTATGTACTTACAGCTGAATTGGCTGCTGACGTATGCAGTAACATACCAAATGCACTTTAATAAGATGGGGTACCTCTAATAGCTATTTATGTCCATGAGTTGGTCATAGGATATTGTATGGGCTTGTCTAGCTATAACTTGAGATATCCAGTCTGATGCTCAGTTTTTATAAAGCCCCTGATTGGATATCTAGGCTATGTCAGTCCTGAGTTTTTTAGTTGAAAACCCGCTTTTAAGGGTCAACTAATTTGAATGAAGTTCTCAGACCAAGCACTAATATATAAGCTTTGTACTTAGACTTTAAGTAATATTTGATTGCATGTGATAAAGTACAATAGTTTAAATTCAAAAAAGCTTTTTAATGGCTTCAAGGAATCAGGATATTGGAATGCTTAAAACTCATTTAACTTGGCAAAAGCGGATTAAACTTCCACAGGGCTCTTCTAAGCCTTGAGGACTACTATATCATATGCGCAATCTAAAGCCAGTGGCGCCGGACTCATCAGACTGCATGTCGAAAATAGAATTTTCTTCATTGTTTGTTCCATCAGAAGCTCTGGCACCGACGTGTGAGCCCATGTCTCTGGTTTCATCGTTTTCGGTATCATTTCCAAAGATATGGGCATGGGGTGCCGAAGGACTTTTGTAGTTCTTTCTCCTAGACAGAAGATTAGGAATCAAAGCAGGAAAGTAAATTACTTCTCGCCAGAGCCTTTAGAAGGCCATGTAGGAAACATGGAAGGATCTTTGGGGGCGGGTGCTTCACTGATGTTTTAAGTTCAAATGGATATAAAGGCTAACCTAAAGTAGGGATGCTCAAGCGCTTCCCGAGCAGATATTCTTTGGGCGGGGTCAAGGGCTAAAAGCCGTCCCATTAAATCAAGACCTGCTTTGGTGAGGTATGGAAACCGGCTTCTCAAGTTATCATACCTAGAGTCATCCCAGTTAGCACAGAGGCCTAGCCAAAATATCTGACGAGCGTAAATGAATTTTACCCACGGCTGACTTTTAAAGGAAAACTTAGTGGCATTTGGTAATAAAGAATAACCAGGCCAGTTTGAATCACTAGGAGTACCTAAAAGCTGGAAAATCTAGGCAACGCCATCAATAAGCCGAAGCGAGGAATTGAATTACTTTTTTAAGTTGATCGATTTCTCCTTGTCCAGGCATCAGAGGCTCATTATTGATTAGTTCACCGAAAATACAGCCGATTGACCAAATGTCGATAGCAGTAGAGTAATCTTTTGTAGCAAGCAAGAGTTCGGGTGCTCTTTAACTTGTTAATAAGTTGTCTAAGAAAATACATACCTATACCATAAAGTTACAACGAGCTGCGTCATGTACCCAAGAGGGCTACCAAATTTTCGAGCAAGACCAAAGTCAGCTACCTTGATTTCTCCACGATTGGATAGTAGAAGGTTGGAAGTTTTAAGATCTCTGTGTACTATCCAATGGTCATGGAGCAAAGCAACCGCAGATAAAAGCTGAATCATAATAGTTTTAACCTCAGAATGTAAAAAGGGTGTTGGCATATCAGCCATAAGAGCTTTAAGATCGTGCTCCACAAAATCCATTACAATGTAAATGCTGCAAAAGAATTAGCATACGATATTTTAAAATCTGGAAAATTTTCTTTAAATTAAAAGATTGCTTTTTGAATTTCTTTGAAAAAAATATGTTCAAGTGGCTTAAGAGATATTTTAAATTGAAACTTTACCTATTCAACTCAGGCCCAGCAACAATTTCTCTGACGTTAACAATATTGGGATGTTTAGCTATTAAGAGGGTATGAATCTCTCGCAGTGAGGTAACAGGAAAACCTTCCGAATCCTTCATAAACTTTAATCTTTTCAAGGCCACTATTTCATTTGTATTGATATCACGAGCCCGGTAAACTACACCATAAGTGCCCTCATCTATACGATTAAGCTTTTCATATTGACTGATGGAGCGACAACCAGTAATATGAGGTGCATCCATTATTGCCAACTTTTTGTAAGAGCTATTTACAGTTATGCTTTAAGGTTTAAAAACTAAAATCTAAGCGATACAATCCCATCCAAGACATGCTCAACTTTAGAGAATTGGGATCTAGATTTCTGGCTGGAAGTAATAACTACACAGGCAAACTTATCCATCTTTTGATTTGATGTAAGGTCAGGCCCTCAATGGCAGGGCTCCCATTTTCGACGAATCAATATAAATTCTAAATAAACCCACTCCTTTTATCGTGATTAAAAATATGTGAGCTCAATAAGCTGTCATTGGCTTTATGTCATAAGTTAATTGTATTTTTACCTTTTTTCCCACAAGCAAAGTTATGGCATCACTGCTGCTGTCAAAGTTTGCTTTACTATTATTCATCCTTTAAGCCAAGCCAGTGATTTTTAAATGTACAGCTTGTGAGCAGCTTGCCTTAAATCCTACCATTGCCTGATTGATCTTTAAATATATATATGTAGCCTATTTTTATCAGCCCTTTTAAACTACCCTGGAGCAACAATCCCAAGCTGCTGACTATCATAATCTTATGATCTTAATAGATAAAGCATGTTCAGCCAAAACATTTTTCTCTTTTGAAGAAGCTTGGAATATAAACAAGCACCTTGATTTTAAAATATTCAAAATTTACTATGATTACACAGATACAAAATTTCTTGCAAGTTAACAGTTTTATTTGAAAGCAAATTATAAGTGAGGCATACTGCAATCAATAGTTTTGGTGGATGGTTTCATTATAGCATCGCAGCATTAAATTTCATCTGGATCAAAATAAATACTATGCTTTTCAGAGCTGCTGCGATGGACAAACCAAAGTCAGATCAGAGAAAAAAAATCACAGCTATAATGAAATATAGCATCAAATACACAATTTGATAGATATTAACAGAAAATTAGGCTTTAGCGGGTTAAGAAAGCGAAATACATATCTGTATATCAAGCACACTACACACAAAAGTCATGCAGTAAGATCAGGATACTAACTAGTCAACTGACACCCATCCAATTTCCTATTATATCTTTATGTTTAAGAAGGGTACATGCCAGCTGTGCACTATGATGCAGATCTCACACATGAAGTAAGGGCAGTATCAAACCAGATCAACAGCACACAAAACCAAAATACAGACAAACCATGCCAAAGCTATCTCAGTGCTGAGCTGTCTAAATCAATACATACAATCTGAAATGAATATTGGACAAAAAGGGCCTTAGTTTACATTTTAGGTGCAAAAATTGCGCACAATCAAAGAAATATCTTAAAAGTGGAAAATAACAACAAGTGTCAGTATTGACAATTCTTCCTCTCTGGAAACCCAGGCCCGGGAGCAGGAATTGAACCCCGACCCTGGATTCCTTCAGGCCGCCGGGCCTGTGGACCGCAGGACCACCCACCCGCGTTTTTTTGGGATTGAGTCCCCACAAGCTGATACCAAGAATGTTGACCCATGCAGTAAAAAGAGCCAAACCAAAGAAATTATTGCACCAAATGAAAGACTAATCACAGCACCTAATAAAGGGACTGATTTGGCAACTATTAGCTTCATGAACTTGAAGTCTACACCAGTGACCAATCAAGAGCCGTCCCCAGGAAAAGGCACGGGCCTGCAGCCCAACCTCATGACCACAACTCTAAAGCAAGCTAATCAGGTAGCCAATTTGAGATTCTTGACCAATGAAAGAACTCCCGGGCCAAGTGCCATTTTGCTGCCTTTAGACCTAAGCACCCAGTCTCCCCAGGCCTGCCTTTCCCAATTTCCTGACAAACCCTCCATGGAAAATATTAAGTTTGGAGGCGGGGTGCTATATAGACCAAAGGACCCCGTGCTCTAAACTTATCACCATTTTTGAATAAAGGTTATGCTATTTTGGCTCATACAGCTATTGCCTTATTTTGTATTTGCTGTCTACCAATTCAGTTCAAGATCTCCTGGCCTGCCTGCCCCACTGCCTGCTGTTTTCCGTCCTCCTGGTGTACCTTTTGGACACGTCCATTTTACTGACTACCCTCTGAAGTCTGAATACAAGGAATAGGCCCCAGAAAAGATACTTAAACTCAATCCCCTGGCCTGCATACAATCCACAATTAGATACAACCAACAAGGCCCGTGGATATTTTCTACACCCAAGTTGTTCAGAGAGAAATTCAACTATCTTCCTGCTTAAAACCTGTCCATGGAACCACCCGTGACCCCAAAACCCATGCCCTCTTCTGCACCCAACCTCCCAACCGACTATTCTGGCAAGCTGTTTGGGATTGCGTACATCACCCTCACAGGGGTGATTGGCACTATAATCCCGGCTGCCGGCCCATGGTCCTGGGTGGAGAAGTCTGCCTCCTACCTTTTAAAGTTAGCTACCCTCTTGTAGTGGGCATTGCCTGCAAAAAACCCAGCCCAAGTTACCCCTGAAAACAACGGTTGGCCGCTCAAGACTGAATCCCTGACAACAAGGGTCAGTCTGGCCAAATATAGAAACACAATGCACATAAACAGATAGTATATGTTAGGGTTAAACCTGACATGATCAAACTTCTGATCAATTTTCCAAGAGAATAAGAAGGTTTCAGTTGGGGCAGAAATAAGAAACTAAATAAATTGCCCAGTGTTGCAATTGAGATTACCCACTTGTCCACTAATGTAACTCACAATACACAAGAGGCACTCAAAGAGCTGCCCATGATGTGACTAATGATATGGTCCAATATGAGCACAATGTTAAATTATGAGCATTATCTCCTAATTAGGAGCATTGCCAATTTGATACGCTGATCCCTATAAAGTTATTCCCAACCAGAATGTTACATAAAACACACCACTATGCCATCCCCTGGCAACTTGTGGCTCCCAAATATAGCATACCAGCTGTATTATTCTTAAAATAAAGTCATCTTATTTCTATGCTTGTCCTTTTTATCTGAAATGTTATCTTTCCCAATTCAAATACTGAAAAATTGTTGGTTCAGTTGCAATAATGCAAAGCTTTGTATATTAATGAGCTATCAAATGAAATAAAGAGAAAAAAATATAGGAGAAGATTAAAGAAAAAGAACATATGATCAATTTTTCCGGCCAGCATACATATATTCACTTGGGTGATGTATTGCTGTACAACATCAGCAATATAATCAGAGAGAGACCATGAGACATTCAAAAAGGCAATTCTTGCTGCCCACAATTACCATGAAATATTCATATACCAGAAAGTTACCTATTTTTTACCAATATAGCTCTCAACCTCAACAACATCAACATCAACTAAGCATCCAATGATATAAAGTTGCACACATGGATCCCCTGCATATCAGCCAATCAGAGTAATACCCAATCAGGATTAGAATATCTTAAATCACAGTTTTCTCCAGAATAGCACAGCTGCTACCTCTTTTAGATTTTCTCGTCAACACAATCCCCAGATAACCCAGTCAATCAACCCAACTCAGTGAATCACTATTGCTTAACCACCAAGCCAGTACCGCCTATTTCACCTGGCCCCACTAGTCTACCAATAAGTTCACTGCACCCATTTACCCCTTCTTATTGATTTGAATTAACCCCTCCCCATAAAAGATCTTATTTTCATATAACTATTCAATATAATTTAATACAGTTTCCTAATACTATTTATCTTAATAACATATTTTAGTAAAGATGAATACATAGTGATACAATAGCTTTAAAGCTGCGGCACCAAAGAAAATCAACCCATCTGTAAGCAAAAACAACTCAGATGCAAACAAAGTAAGCTCAGCCCAGAAAAAATAAATCCACAGAGTTCAGATCAACCAACAATATATTTAGGCCCAGCCTAATTTTTTCTGAGATAGGCTTATTTTGTTTGCGTCTGAGTTGTTTTTGCTTACAGATGGGTTGATTTTCTTTGGTGCCGCAGCTTTAAAGACTGCTATATATAGCAAGGTTTTAAGCCACATAGTGCCCATGTAGATCATGGATGTCATGTGGTTTGAAAGATCTAGACCCCTTTGAAATTCACAGGTTTGATCCTAGTGTAGTATCTGGATCTTTTCTTATGACACCTATACTTTTCAATTGAACCTTTTCTTGGGGAACTGGTTTCTACAGAAGGAGTAATTAAGAGTGTTGAAATATATTCCATGGGGTATTGAATGGCAGAGATTTAGATAACTTTTTGAGTTTATCTAGGAGGCATAATTTGTATTGATCTGGTTTGGCCTTGGATACTGGCTGGTGGGAGTCTCATTTTTGCCTTGTTTTTATATTCTAAATTGTCTGCGGTGCATTAGTTTAAGTGTTGTTTGGGGGTTGATTTCTTTAACAGGATAGGTATTGTTGGTCTTGAAACTATAAGATTTAAAGAGCATCTTAGTCCAGTATCTAGTCTGTGTTGATTATGGTTAATTACCCAAATATTCTCTTCTACTTGAAATATCTCAGCTGAAAGTGGTATGCTTTCACTTATATCTTGTCCTTTTTCTTTAAGAATTTGGTCTATCTGTTCTTTTTCATGTTTTGGTTTCACACACTTGATGCTTTTTAAAAGTGATATGTGTTCCAGTGTTGCTGCTAACACTGGTTGGCTTTTGGACATAGACTAGTTCATATGAACTCTTATCTTTAAAAAGAAGGGGTTTGTTGTCAAACAGCTTACTGAATTCTTCTACTAAGGATCTGATTTAGTCTTATGACTACACTTTGGCCTGTGAGTGATAGTAACTACTGATTTTGAAAGAGGATCATTATTTGTGAGATAAAAGCTAGTGCAATTTGAGATGAGATCCCTTCCTCCATATGTGATGAGGAGCTCATGATTAATAAATGTGAAAATTGTCTCTTTTCAACAAATCCTCTCACATTGTTAACCTTTTCTTCATGGATTTTTCAACAGGTCATCTTTTTGTGTAGTTAATTGCTGTGATGTTATGCTTAATTTCTTTTGGTCACCAGGCATGGTTTCTGTGACATACAGTACTCAAACCTTAAGCAGTTGGGCCATTGTGGGGTTACTGTCCACCAGTCCCCATAGTGTGTCCTGGGTCATAGCCAGGGAGCAACTGGAAGGAGTTGTCATTCCCTAGTAGCGGTAAGTGGCTTGTTAGAAGTCTCTTGTACTTGGCCTGCATTACTACAAACTCTTCTAATACTTCTCCTATCACTAGGTGAGTATCCCTAAAATGCAATTGTACTTTAGCTGGTGCTAGTCTCTCTGTAAGCCTGTACCAATCCTTCAACAACCTAGTAAACTCATTACCAATAAACTCTCTTCCCCTATCTGTCATCTCAAGGTGTCTAGTTAATCTCTCCCACTCCTTCTGGGAAGACTTACTAGGGGCAAACCTTTGACAGCTTTGGTGATAGGTGTATTTCTCCCCTTGGCTAGGGTAGAAGATATTGGGTAACTCACTCATAGGGTCTACCTTTACTACTAGGAAATTTGGGCAGGGGTCAAAATGGGCTTTTATTTACTTTCAGAAGAAAGATCTCCTTAGAAACCTTCTGTTATATGGCCCAAAAATCTGGGAAACAATATGGATGTGCCAATACTTTGGTACCTCCAACAATCTCTTGGACTCCTTGTACTTGGTCTTAGACTCCTGCACCTTAGACTTTGACTCCTGCTCCTTGCTCAGATTTGGCTCCTTTATCTTAAGCTCTGGCTTTTTAATATTGGGCTCCTGCATCTTTTTCTTGGGCTTCTGCACCTTTATCTTGGTCTCCAGCTCTCTGTATAGCTCTAGTGACCTTGTTATTCCACTTGATTCAGTCCTTGAAAAGTCTCAGGTTGAACTCCCTTTTATTGCTCCTTGTTTCAGTCCTTGTTTCTCTCAGAACTCTGGGCTTTTCAGGCTTAAACTATCCAGTCTCTTTTGCTCTACAGTATATTAAATCTTTTTCACTTACTTCAGCTAATTAAAACCCTGCTTTTCCTGCTTCATTCCCTCATTTTTTAGACTTAAAATCTTCATTTAAAGCCTTCAAAACAGTGATTGAACAGGCTTTGACCTGAAGCCAATCAAATGCCCAGATTGAATGGTTTAACCAAAACGTTTGCCTAAATGACTTGCTCTTGACTTTCAGAAATCCAGGCATAGGTGGAGGCATTAGGCAGCTCAGGACGGGGTGTGGCTGAGCTGGCGGGTAAAGCCCATCATAGAATAGATGCTAACTTGATAATGTAAGATACAGATTGCCCAAGTAAGGACCAGGGTCCAGAGGTAGGGACCATGAAATTCACCAATCCTGTCAAAGTAATGTAGAGTACTCCAAGAATTTGAGTGGACATGGTCTCTGCAGCGGTGGAGGGTTTCATTAGGCAGTCTGGTCTTGGGGCTAAGGGTGGAGTCATGGGGACAAATTATGCTGGCAGATAATTGTACTTGTCTTTGAACAACAAGGGTGGCACCTCAATCCTCTTTCCTTTGTGTCCTATGTATTTGGTTTCTCTAGTCCTTGCCAAGGAATTGGCAATGAGGATGGTTTCCAAGCCGTACTATGAATAGGCCAGGTTGGGCGGGTATTCATTAAAGTGCACAGGTCCAAAGGGGGCTCCTGGGGGACAGTATAATGCCTGGGGCGGTTCAACAGGTTGGTCTCTGGAGGGGGCGGCAACCTGATTATCTACTTGGCTGGAGCTGAGATGAAAGATTACTAAGACTAGATAGGTTAGAATTTTTTCAAACCAAAGTTTCATAAACTTTATTATCAAAAATGACAATGTGGTCATCATGACACCACCAGCGTTCTTATACCATGTGATTTCACTTCTTTGCTTTTTGCGGGCTTCAGGTCCATGGGCAGTTTTCTGGCAGAGCATGGATCTTGGATTAGGGTCTTGAGAGCAGCAGGTTTTGGTTGGGTTTGCTCTGGCAAACAGAAGTGGCAATGCTTAATTTTGCCGCTGTGGTTCACCATGTCACATGAGCTAGCTAATTGAATTTCCCTTTCTGGACTGGGGACTGGCAGCAGTTGGTGCTTATTTGCAGGGCTAGTAGTGGGTCTTGTCCAAGCCACAACTTTTGCATAAGCCTGGGCTCTCAGTGGCACTGGTTTGGTGGGTCCTGGTTGGGCTGGCTCTGGAGAACAGAAGTGGCAATGCTTTGTTTTGCCGCTGTTGTTCACCATGTCACCTGAGCTGGCCAATTGCAATACTCTTTCTGGACTGGAGACTGGCAACAGCTGTTACTTGTTGGCAGGGCTAGTAGTAGGTCTTTTCCTAACCTTCTTTAGGCAGGCCACGCCTTCTGCGTAGGTATGGGCCCTCAGTGGCACCAGTTTGGTGGCAATCTGGCAACCATTCAGGAAATCCTTGTTATTAAGCCAGCGGGTTGTGGGGTAATTTAACAATTTGAGTACATGACTTAACAGGTCAGCGGGTCCTGGGCCATCCTTGGGGGCTTGATCTGCCTTCAGAGGACTGGGGCTCCACTCTTGGGTTTTCAATACAAGTATTGAAAGGTCATTCATGACATTAACTATAGTTTAAACCTGGTGCTGGCTTGCTCCAGAACAACCTTGGCTCTATATTTTGAACAATTTTGCCGTGATTCCTGTCACGTTTCTCCGGCAAAAATTGAGTGCTTTCACATATCTTTCACTTAAGGGATTTTCAAACTCTTATTTCTTCAAAGTTTCTCTGAATTTCTCTGTATTTTTTCACCACTTTCAAAGTTTTAACCTTCCTGTCACTTGCCTTTTGCCTCACTCAAGCATCTTGGCAAAACTCCAGCCTTTGTCTTTAAGGTTTCTCTGTTCTGTTTCCGGCCTCTTTGGCTCCAGTTTACTAAAGCAATTCTTAATAAATTCACAGTTAAATTCCTTTAAACTATTTCTTGTCTTTCTTCCATTTATATATATGATATTTAATTCAATATTTTTATCTTATCATTTGGCAGTTTAATTAATTCTTTTACTGCTTCTTTCTGACTAATAATCCTGCTTTCCATAGTCATAATTCAGCATTCTGGCTTCTGTATCTACTTCTTCTGGTTCCTCCTAACCAACTTCCAGTTTCTCATCTAGTCCTTTCCCATGATATTCTAGTTCTTAAGCCAGTTCTTTTCAGTCCACCAGCTAGTCTTTTCCAGTTTATCAGCTAGTCCTCACTATGAACCACCTAGGTTTAATTCATCACTATGATCCTCCAATCCTTCAACTAGTCTTCACTGTGATCATACAGTCCTTCTTACTAGTCTTCACTGTTGATCCTATACTATGAACCACAGTGGTTTCATTTTCAGTCCCCATTACCAATACCTCAGTCTCAGGCAATAAGTCTACAAGTAGGCTAGTGTTTGACTGGTCCTCTGTAAGTGACCACCATTATAGGCCATCAACCACAGACAATTCTTATGTCTGTGCAGTTTTTTTTACTCACACAGGTGGTTTTTCCTGGGCTTTCAAGCGCAAAGTAATCAAATTTGCTTCCCAGAGGCCTGATCATACCAAGTTCTGCAGCTGCTTCCCCAAGCAGCCATCCTGATAACACCTACAAGCATATTCATGCCCCCAATGATAGCTTCAGGACCTCCCCAAAGCCTCCAGAGAAACACAAAGGAGGGCATCTTACCAGTCTGTTAGGTAAAATTCTTACTCACACGCCTCCTGTGAGTGCAAAAGGGTACATAGAGCTATCTTTAGCTCTTCTCTTCCTAGTAGCCCATTTTTACCTACTAGTTGGTATCACCCTCCAGCTCTAGTAGTCACCTGTTACCTACTAAGCTGTTTTACCCATTCTTTTTTGCAGCCCATGTTACCTACTGGGGAAAAGAGCCATTCTACTCCCCTAGTAGCCAATGCTAGCTACTAGGTTCAGACCTATCAACTAGTAACCCCAGTAGTGCATGTTACCTACTGAGTTGCATCATTTCTTACCCCAGTAGCCCATGTTACTGTCAGGGAATTATTCCCTGGCTACATTAAATTTATTAATGATTTACCAGCTATTTCACCTGCAAAAACAATAATCAATAAGTGCTTGGAGACAAACTACAACTCTGGCCTTAAGCCAGACGGGGATCAAACTTAGAACCCTGACTAGAAGCCTATTTTTAGTTCAAAATTAACATTTTAGCTTAGTTTACCCTTTTATATTGATTTCATTCAATTGTTGCTTGCTTTTGCCTTTGGTTGTCAGTCTGCAATTGTTAATATTTTAAAGAAACACATCACTTTCCCTTGGATTCTGATTGGCTGGTCTCAACTCTCTTGCCGCTCACAAAACCACCTTTTCTATACTTGAATCAAGCCCTGTACTTGATTTTTGCTGATATTAAGCAGATTTACCGCTTAATCATGTTTGATCTGGTGGCTGGTTTTTCTTTCCTCTTTGTGTTTCATCATATCATACAGAATATCAAGGCACAAGTCTTTTTACATATGATACAGGTAACAAATTCAGCCATGGTTTTGTTTAAATTGCTTTGTAAATCCCCTCTTATCCAAAGTTTCTCTTGAATGTTCCAGCCTTAATTTTGGTATTTAAGCAAGCCATATCCATTCCTTCTACTTGTTCCAACAACAAAGCTATTTCTTCTCAACTAAGTTTGTCTACACTTATCTCTTGCAATTCTTTTTGAAGCCATGAAATGAAGGCATTTCCTATTCTGGTTTCTAGTTCCTTTGCTTTCTGTGGTATTGGCCCTTGAGAATCCAACTCACACCACAGACTGGCATAATTCTTCTCCTGACAACTCCCACCAGAAGGATTCCCTGGCTAACAGTTGGTTCAAATATCCCTCAGGTCACTGGGGAAGAAAGTTCCAGTACAGCCGTTCCACAACTCTACCTCCACCCGCCAAACCTTCCTTGGTTAGACCAAATGCCTCCTTCTACCTGTTGACCTACCTGGTTGGATACTAATTACTTGGAAGATTCAGTTCAATTATGGGAAAGTTTGCATTCCTAGGGCAATTCAGTCACCTTGCTATAGTTACAGTTCCTATTGGTTTGATTATTGAAGGGCTTAACTTAGGGGCCTTGGCCCACAAGATCAGGGACTTGTTCCCTCTCATTTGGGTCTGTGATAGTTACCCACTGGGAAAAAGAGCCATTATCCTCCCCTAGTAGCTAATATTGCCTACTAGGTTCAGACCTACTAACTAGCACCCCCAGGAGCCCATGTTACCTACTGGTTGAAGGCACCTAACCAGCCTCCAAAAGCCAATGTTACTGCTGGGCTAGTTCAACCTCTGCCTCTAGTAGACAATGTTACCTACTAGGCAGGCCTTACCTTTCCTAGTAGCCCCTGTTACCTACTAGGCCTCTACCTGTTGAAAGCCTCTAGACTTTCTCTTGGCCAAAATTAGCCCTTCCTGCAAAAACACCCAACATTTGGACTGTCACAGCCATGTATATTGTAACTATAGACTTTGGTGGTGCTTTGGATTGATCATACTTTTCATGTGTTTTGCGTTGTTCAAGGCTTTTTTGATTTATTACTACATGTTTGGTAATTAGTGGAGAGTCTTGAGTTATTCATACAAGTTTCTTCTGTAGGGGTTTCCTAAGTCTCCGTGGTATCAAAGGATAGTGGCAATTGTTTATGTTGACTGGACATAGAAAATACTATTACAACTGAGAAGGATGCAATAAAGTGTGTCATATGTTACATTGTAGCAACAGACATGGTTGCTAATGGATACCTTCCCAATTTTTATCACCCATTACTCTTTTTTCCCTAGAAGAAGCAAATCTTTTTGCAATTTTTCAGCCATTATCTAAAACAATATCAATTTTTTATATGACAGAAATACTGGTTCAATGTTCTGATATCAATAAATGTCACTGATGGCTGTGTTTTTATAACCCCCTTTCCTTGTTTCTAAACATGTACCTTCAAGTGTAACAGACCCAGATCCTATAGTTGGATACCGTAAATCTTCAATCAGATAGTTAACTTTCATATAATCCCTGTATTGAAAATATTTTTCTTGTTATAGATCCATTATGAAGTTTATGAATCTAATCCCACATATCTTACCAGGTTGGCTCCTTGTCATGAATGACATTTCAATACTTGTATTGAAAACCCAAGAGTTAAACCCCGGTTCCCAGAAGGCAGATCCAATCCTCCAGACCAGTCCTGGACCCACCGCTCCGTTAAAAGACAGGCTCAAATCAGTAAATTACTCCGCGTTCTGCTGGCCTACTACAGAGGACCCTCCAAAGACTACTCAAGTCACACAAAGTGGACAGAAGACTGCCCACTTGTTAAATTGCAAACCCGAGTTAACGAGTTACTCCGAGACCCGCCAGCCTCCCAGAGACAATTTCCCAAATGTTCATCAGATTGATGCCAACCTTGAGCCACCAAAGACCCAAACCTATGCAGAGGTTGCAGCTTGCCTTAAGGAGGTTAAGAAAAAACCTATTTTTAACCTTGCCAATGATCATCAGCAACTGCCAGTCTCCCACCCAGAAGGGGTAGTGCAATTGGACTACTCAGGTGACATAGTGAACAGTGGCGGCAAAAAAAAGCGTCACCTTTCTAATTTGCCAGAACAAGCACAACCTGGATCTGCCGCCCTTGAGACCCCAAGCCAAGACCCACATCCTGCCAGTGCCTCGTCTGCAAACCTGAACCCTGCAAAAATTGAAGAAGCAAAGTCCCAGGGTATAAAAACCCTGGCAGTACGGCAAAGACCCCATTGTCATTTTCAATAATAAAGTTTTATGAACTTTTGGTTCAAACAAATCTTATCCTATCTAGTCTTAGTGATCTTCCATCTTAATTCCAGTCAAGTAGACCATCAGGCCGCCGCCCTTTCCCAAGACCAACCTGCCAAATTGCCCCAGGTATTATACCGTCCCCCGGAAGCCCCCTTTGGACCTCTGCATTTTACTGAATACCCCCCAACCCAGCCTATTCAGAGTACGGCTTGGAGATTCTTCTCATTGCCAACCCCTTGGCCAGGACTAGAGAAACCAAATACATAGGATGCAAAGGAAAGTGGTACAAAAGGCCGCCAAGATTGTTCAAAGACAAGTACACTTATCTGCCTGCCTATTTGTTCCTATGACTCCTCCCTTAACCCCACAACCAGACCTCCCACTGGAACCTACCACCGCAGCCGAGACCACCTTTACCCAACTTTTTGGGGGTACTCTACATTACTTTGACAGGTTTGGTAGATTCTGTGGTCCCCAACTCCAGACCCTGGTCCTTACTCAGGCGTTCTGTATCTTATATTATCAATTCAGCACCCATTCTATGGTGGGCCTTACCTGCCGGCTCGGCCGCACCTCACCCCAAGCCGCCCAACGCCTCTACCTACAACTGGCTTCCTGAAACTCATTGAGACATATATTGGCTTTCCAAAGTAACAATGAGGCAAAAATAGTAAACCTGGTTGAGCGCTGTATTTTTTTATAAAAATTATTCTCCATTGGTTAACTTATTAAGTTTTGAAAGACTAGTTACAAGGCTTTCATATGCTCCAGGGGTTGAAAAATTCTGAAACTAAATCTATTTCAGCCTTCATTCTCGCTGTAGAGCTTTGCTTAGACTTTTAATAGCTTCTCTGGCTTATGCCCCACTCCAACCAGAAGACTGGGAATGGGCATTGTTACCTCTGTGGTATGGGGGTGGCCTGGTCTGGGTTACCAAATAGCTTTGTGGCCCACTGGAGCTCCCCCTGTTTTTCACATCAATTGTGCAGCAACCCCATGGGACCAGGGTCATCCCCACAGATGACTTTTAATTGCTGTTACACTCCATAGCATATCTCACTTCTCAAAGGCTATATAAGTACTATACTCTAAATAACGCATAGCTATCCCTTTCTATAGCTATAAGACTTTATTGTTACACAGATTTCATATTTATAAGATATTCTTAACCACAAGCAATACATGATTTTTGCACTGTGTATATACTATGATTTCTGATAAGAAAATCCGTCTGCTATGCCCCTTGTTAAATAATGTGTACATTATGCAATAGAAACTTTGAGCCCATCCTTGTTCTTTAGGAACCTTCCTTG
Organism: Entomophthora muscae; assembly: GCA_014839935.2. Lineage (NCBI taxonomy): Eukaryota > Fungi > Entomophthoromycota > Entomophthoromycetes > Entomophthorales > Entomophthoraceae > Entomophthora > Entomophthora muscae. The sequence goes on along the minus strand of QTSX02005923.1, from coordinate 103,092 downwards.
ACCATCTATAGTTGCTGATGCTCTGTTTACTAGGTAAAACAACCGTTGGTCTTAAAGACAAGATGTTGCAAGAGAAAGGGTATAGGAGGAGGTGTGCAAGTATACACAAGTGGCTAAGGTTGTCAACAGACAGCAGGCAAAGTGACAGGTTATAGAAGCGGAAAAGGACAGCAATACGGCAAAGGGATCATCAGCCTATAGCAAATCCTCAAGGAGGGACTTGTAGCCTGCTTTTATTTGGCAGTATAGACAGTAGGCATTGTAGTTGTTTTGTGTCATCACAAGGAAATACACTCAAAGATAAAAATAGATATTAGTAGTGTAGCTTAAAAGGGTGTGTATTATTGTATATTTATTGATAGTAAAAGGAGAAGTTTATATAGCACAACCTAGTTGCTAAGGGGGTTAAAATCTGCAGTGAACAACGGAAAGTATGGGGAACATTGAGGATCAACATTGGTATAAAGCTGTGTCACTTTCATAACAATAGTTCCAGGAGATCTTCCATCAATCCTGGGGTTTGGTGAAGCAGTTTAACAACAACTGTTGATGAAAAAAGGAGCTGGTGTACATTTCACTATGATTAATTGATACAGTTGATTAAATTCAGATCAACTCATTTCAGCAAAAAAACTTTGATGATCTAGAGTATTAATCTAGTCAACCAATATATCTTTCTTAATTCCAACTAAGGTGATGATCAACCAACCGACAGTTGATTTCATCATAGTTGATAAAGATGGGAAGCCTTCTGGAGATCTCCTATTATTAATATGTATCAATCAAAGCCTTTGTCATTGATAAAGAGTATATGATTATAGTATAGCCTTGAAAGAGCATATACAGTAAGTAAAATTTCTCCTGGGTGTATATGATGATGATTCTATATCCCTGTACAGGGCTCACCACCCATCTTACCTTATCAAGAGGTGTTACCGTGCCATGAAAGACGCTTGTGATCTGTGGCCAGCTAACACAGTGGATATATGTGCACCTTCTAGAGTTCTGCACAATTCTGGAGAAAGTTTACTATGATCACCAACTCTTTATCATGTCTAGTATCTTTTTTCACCATCAGAGAGGGTTTTTGAGCAATATGCAGCAGGGCTGAAGTCCTGATCTGTTTTCTGAACTCTGAGCATTCCACTGATGGGGTTATTAGGTATCCACCTCATTTCTGATAGCAGCTATCTTTGGAATAAAGCCCCAATATTATGCCATCATTTCTAGCCTTTCATATGGGAAAATATTTCATAAGATGATAGAAGTGATATCACAATGTTGAAACTTTGGCATCTAAGAGACCCATTGTCGGGAGCAGTGTGTATCTATTATTGTATACCATGTTGATTTTCCGGTGTAATTAGCAAGCTAGTATTCTCCAGAAACCCAAGCTCAACTTGACTGGTGGGCTGGGTTAGCCAGGTGGATATCATGGATCAGGTTCTGGTCTCTGGCAGCCCTGCTTAGGGTCCTTCTTGGGCTGGCAACCTTCTGGCTATTTAGCTCCTGATTTACTATGCACTGTGTGAAGATCACTGTACCTCTATCCCTTTGAGGCTTGTTGCACCTAAAAGTTTGGCTCAGCCGCCAAGAGGGAACCCAACAGGTATCAGCCCATATTCAACCACCAGGGGGCAGGATACAGTGGGCTAGAACATTCCCCATGCTTGTCACTTTGTAAGACAAAAGCAGTGTTACTACACCAAGTCTTATGTTTGGGATGAAAGTATACCTGATCTGGGTAACGTGGGCTGAACTGGACCCTAAAGTGGCAACCAACGCCAAGAGAACTTGATCTTGACCGCTATGAGGCCCCAAGTGAGGTGTCCTGTTCCCCAACCATTAAAATTTCCAAGAGTAGCCATATAGAGGTATCAAAAGATACTGGATAAGGCCACTAATACTAGAGCTGGCCCATGAAGGCCCAGAAAAGTTGACTAAGGGTGAACCCTACCCAAGTCATGCAACCAGACCCTCAACATCCAATGATAGAGAAACCAAGACTTGATCCCCTTGGGCTTAACTATTGTTTTAGAAGTTGGTGATGAATCATACCTTCTTGAAAATTGGATGCCTGGACTCCTGAGCCCCAGATATGCCACCAAGATAGCAGATGAAGGTTGACTAGGGGCAGGATCTCTGAAAAACTATGTATACTAGCTGAGCCCAGGTAATTGGGGGTAGTATCCTGGGTAAACAGAGAACTTTTATGGGCCTTTGGTTCACCAACAGTTTACCTGGATTCGTCCTGGTTGGCGACATTTTTACGTACCTGGTAACCAGCTTACTCCTATGGTAGATAACTGATCTGCCCAAGGCTATGAAGGGATCATGCAGACTACTAGCAACCACCTGGAGTACCCTTTACCCAAGTTTGCTTTATAGAGTATCCCTTGAGCTCTGATTGCAAGCGCTGGATAGTTGAGGACCCCTTTGGGAATGTTTGCCCTGGAAGTGTAGAAGGACTGTATTGCATAGTATGGGCCAATCAGGTAACCATTATCAATCCCCTCATCTCAAGGAAGAAGATGTGATAACCACGAAGCTGACTTGGTCATTATGGAATCCCCTCACATATCAAAGTCTTATGTGCTGTACTCTGCTGAGACCATCATGCTGGGGAAAGAAAATCAACTCCCAAGAGTACTTTATCTAGAACTCACTGGGTTACTTGATCCTACTTTATCATCTAATAGGCTATGGCATATGGCAAGAAAGGCGCTCTCTTACCTAGTTGAGTTTGGCTCTATCATCTGGTGGGCTATGCCTGCCACTGCCCCTATGCTGAAAGATCCTCCCAGGAACCATGGTACCCTGATAAGGCTGGCTTGACTTTTTTCATCTCTACAGATTTAAAGGCTACAGCTGAGCATATTGGTTAGGATATCTATTCCATTGGTCCTGGTTAATCTATCATGGATAGGCTGGTTGGATCAGCTCCTTTAAGTTCATGATACATAGTTCTTTAATTAACCTATAGGCAGAGGGTTACTGGAGCTGGGAAGACATCCCTAAGTGTGTATGGAAATGGCTCAGGAGTTGTCAGTTAGAGGGGGCCTTTACCGCTAGAGATAGGTGTGATGTGGGTTGGTGAGAAGTATTAAGTGGATTATCTGAATAGTAGTGAACAGATGGGTCATTATTTTAGAGATTAGGCCATTTTCTAATGCACATGCTACTCAAGTCGCAGCATAACACAGTTCAATTTTGAAAAAGTAACTAATTACACAATTTATATTTAAAACATTAATAACTCAATGAAAAATTAATATTTTTTCACACTGTAAATTATCAAAATGAAGCTAAGAATTTTATCTTTCTATTGGTGTAAAAATTTTAATATGTATACTATGCTCAATATTAAAGCGAAAGTAATTTAAAAGAGCATAATCCAGATTTTATTATATGATTATATCTAATGATATAAAGTAGATCACTTCAAAGCTAATAAATACTCTTTTTTGAATACACAACAGATGTTTTTTATTTGACGAAATTAAAGATAAGATTGAGAGCTTTATTTTCGCATTTTATTTTATTTAAAAAGCTCAATTCTCTAGGATTTTATGATAGTTTGAAGTTAGGATGTTTTTATCACTGTTTAGATTGATTTTAAGGTTCAAGTGAGCTTCGAACCTCAAATTGAGCATTCTTTAAATGGAATTCTTTAATATTTTATCATTTAAAAATATGCGGAAGAGTTACAATTAACTGAATACATCATTTTAATTGATTTACATTGATTACAAAGAGGATATGATGTAATAATAATGCTTAGCTGCTTCACATATATCACTTGTGCATGAAAACTGGGTATTTAATTAATTTCTGCAAACATAAATTCAAGTTCAAACTATAATAAAAGCTATCACACCATTTCTTTCAGAATGGTGTCATTTAGCTTGGTATATAAGAGCTAAAGTACCACAGAGCTTCTAATCCAAATAACCCAATTCAAAGACCACATTCTGATCATAACTACTCCATCATTAAGGCACACATCAAAGATCTGACCTAATTACAGATTCAAAATACTACCATGTCCTCAGTTAAATTTACTTCTTCCATGCTACCCTTTTTTTCCTTGGGAGCTTCAACAAAAAGAGAGAGAATTGCAATGTTAAAAAAGGCATTCCTCTTTATTGCTGGTGATGATCTTGATAATTTCATCAAGCACTTCCTTACTCAAACTGAATTTGGGAAAGCTCAGTTCCTGCCAACTATTCAAAATCAAAAAGGCAATGAGTTCATTGAAAACTTAAAGGATCTCATGAAATCTTCTCCCCAAAAACATATCCCAGCCTTGCGATCTCTGGTTACTTCCAGTTACTCTTTAAAAGAGCTTAATGATATGGGGTTTAATATAACCAAAAGTGAGTTTGAATACTCAAGAAAAATAAATAAAAATAAAAATAAAAATGTAAGCTTAAACAAAAAAAGCCAAAAAAATAATAACTATTCATTAAAAAAAGAAATAACTAAAAAAATAATTAAAAAATTGCTGGAAAATTCTTTTGAAACAAGCCAGTTTACAAAAAAAGTGCCTGAAAAAATTTATAAAGATATAGAAAAAGAGATGAGTAATTACTCAACTGAAATTAAATACTCTCTACTTAAAACAAAAAAAGAAATATATGAAAATATGAAAATAAAAAATGAAATTTCAGTTTCAATTTCCACTTACTATAAATTAATCCCTAAAAATATAATAAAAAGTAAAAAACAAACCGATATGTGCAATATTTGTAATTTAAAAAATTCACTAGAAAAAAGAAGGAAGAATGTGAAAGTAAAAACTTACCATTACCAGAATCTATAGACAATGACTTAAAGACTATTAATCAGCACCAAGACTTTTATGTTCATCAAAATTGTGAATATAAAAAAGATATTAATGAACTAGATGATGAGTCTTGTGTTGTAGTTATAGATTATAAAGAAAACTTAAAGGTTGGAGGTGGTCCAATTGAGACCAATAATTGTTTTTATTCAAAAAAACCAATCTCATTATTAGGGTTTGCATTAGTTTTTAAAGAAAACAATAAAATTAAATATGAATATCATGATTTTTTGTCTCAAATATTATCACATGATTCTTTATTTTCAGGTGAATGTCTAATAAGTCTTCTTAAATTAGATAGATTTAAAAAAATAAAAAATATAAAAGTATGGACAGATAATGGAAATCATTTTAGATCATATGAATTTTTATATTACTTATTTAAAGAGGCACCTAAATATATTAAGGGTTCCATAAAATATAACCGTTTTGTTGAATGCCATGGAAAAAGCATTGTTGATGGTCACTTTGGTGTAATATCAAAAATTTTAAAGGAAAAAGAAAATGTACTTTATATTAACAACATTAATGATCTAAAAAATATTTGTGAGAAAGAAGAAAGAAGAAAAGAATTATACAATTCATCTTTAACTGGTTCAATTGTTTCCCAAAAAGCATTTTTTTATATTTATGAAAGGAAATTTAGGCCTATAAAAAGAGAGCTTGAAGTTAAAAATCTGCGCATTAATCTTTCATATTTGATGAAAGATGGGAAGTTATATACTTCACCTTTAACATTTGAAAGCTTCTCAGAATATTCTGAGATATTTTATCATTTGAAATCACGTGATGATACCAGAGAAACAAAAATATCAGAAGATGCTAGTAGTGTATTGGGGCAAGTTCATGAAGTAGGGCAGCTTACTAGAGGGTGTATTTTAAATAGAGTTATCAGTCTTTCAAAAACAACAACCTTTTTTTCTGAAACAAACTAAGAATATTTATGATGAGCCAAAGATAGGGTAATAGCATTTATAGCTTTGGGGCTGCTATTACTCTCCCATGCAACTCATCATAAATATTTTTGGTTTGTAGTAGCACTTAAGATATTTTCAGTAGTACTATAAGTTGCAATTTTCAATTATAAAATCAATGAATTATTTTTTAAAAAATCACCCAAGCCCAAGATCAATTAAATATTTGGGATTGATTGTATTTTACTCTTTCTGAATAATTTGAATATGAATAATGTGATTAAGTTATAAAATAACCAATCTGGCGCCTAGGCATAACAAGAAAAATAATGTCCCAGATGTTTGGTGAAGTTGAATCTAATTGTGATGGTAATGCTTACTATTTTTAGCTATCCTATCAATATTCTCCCTCTATTTTGATAGCCATGTTAGATTGACTTTCACGGTATTTGGGGTTTATCAGATAGTCATTGTTCTTTATGGCGGGTAAGTCTGTCTCTTGAGTTTTTGGCATAGTATAGTTATGGTCCTGGTGTACCCAAGGTGAGGGAGGGTTATATCGAAATGCGCCTTTCCGCTTGGAAAAATCTGCAGTTTTTGAAGCAGCGGAAGGGTCGCCGGTTCTTGCTTTAGAATCCGTACACCCACCGCAGTGGCTGATGGCCGGGCGGTATGGTGGATGAAGTATGTTCCCCACCCCAAAACGGCAGTCGCCGAAATCCTCGGGTGACGTAATCCGGGCGCAATCCATCGGAGGGTAATTTAATCAGGGGCTTGCTTCATACGCTGACCTTGGCTGGTGGGGCACGGCCTTTGAATTGGGAGATAGCGAGGTTGAGCTTTGGTTAAACTGACTATTTTTATCGACTCGGAATTCAAACTAAATTAGGACCATCCGGTGCCGAAGCATATCCGGGATGGTTACCGGCAGAACACGTTTGCTAATTTAACTTTATACCTAAACTGGTACAACCCTTAGATCAACAGCAGACGATAATCAAAGCATCCCATCACCCCACAAAACTTCACTCATCCCTTACTGGTTCCGGACAAACTTATTAAAAAACTTTAAATGATTTCATAGCCTAGGTTGACCAAGCCCACTATAGAAGGGCTGCATTCAACAATTAGCCAGGCAATGATCTCTGTTGCCATTCTATCCATCGTTGGTCTTGCCGTTCTTCTAATTCATAAGTCGTTTAATGCCCCAAATGCCCTCAAGCATATCCCTCAAATTCCTATTCTTGGTCTGCTGCTGTCGCTTATCCGAAAAGAGCCATTTGATGACCAATTCGACCGCATTGTTGCTCCCATCCTGTTCAAGACTGGAGTAGCCAAGCTATGGCTGTTTGGCAGATGGCAAGTCATCGTCAGTGACTTTGGCTTGGCACAGAAGATCCTCAACTCCACTGACACAATAATGAAGCAACCAAATGACTCCCTCACCAAGCATCAGCTGCTGGTTAAATTCCTTGGCGAGTCCAGCATTGTCCTGAGTGATGGCGGAGACTGGCTGCGTCATCGCAAAGTGGCCAATCCCATCTTCAAGCGCCAAATAAATCCACAAGTCTTGGGGAGATCCATTGTTGAAATGGCAGCGATGATTGAAAACGGCAAACCAGTCGACATGTTCGATATGTTCAAGAAGGCCAACATGGACACATTGGGAAGAGCTATCTTCAGCCATGAGTTTAACGCACTTGCAAAGCAAGGACAAGGAAAGACACTGGAGATGTACGATGGCTTGATCAATGCCCTGTTTGAACCCATCTACTTCATCATGCCCTTCCTCGAAACATTGGTTCCTTCTCGCATTGCTATTCACCAAACAAACGTCGACTTCCGAAGCTTCCTTAAAAACATCATCCAAGAGCGCAAGGCCAGCATGAATCCCAACATGGAAGATGACAAGGAAGACCTTCTCACAAACCTCATTAGAGCCTCAGAATCCGATCAACAAATCAACAAAGAGGAGGTCATCAATAACATTGCCACATTTTTCTTGGCTGGCCACGAGACATCGACTGGCGCCCTAACCACTGCCATGTTCTACCTGGCCAAACATCCCGTAAGCATTTTCTAAATTGATTACTTACCATAAAAGGAAATCCAAGAGAAAGCTCGCCAGGAAGCTCTCGCCACTTCCAACAACGAAATTCCCTCATTCGAACAGCAAAAGCAACTGAAATACATTGACTGCATCATCAAGGAGAGCATGCGCATCATCACCACCGTCAACGACTACCGCCGCTACTGCAACGAAACCACTTACATCAATGATAAACTCACAATACCAAAGGGCAGCCCTGTCATCATCCATTCCTAGGCCATCCACCACGACCCTGCCCTTTTCCCTGATCCCAGCACATTCAATCCCGATCGCTTCATTGATCCCCAAGGCAGCCAGAGCCGTCATTGGATGGCATTTGGCAGTGGACCACGCATGTGTAAGTTGACCTAACAGACATTAGCTAATAACTAGGCATTGGACTTAACTTCGCTATGGCCCAGATGCGAGTAGCCTTGGCAATCCTCCTTAGAAGGTTCACCTTTGCCCTTGGCCCACACTCGGTCCACCAACCCAAACCCCTCATCAAGGCCGAAGGGTTAACTCATCCATCGGAATTGGATATCATCTTCCAATCTCGGTGCTGATCTCTATTTTCCTATTAAATCTTATTACTCTTCTCCATCCCACCCACATATCTTCAGATTATCAATAAACAAACCATCCAATAGAATCCTTTGATCGATTGGAATTCCAAACAATCTCTCGCCAGCATTGCCCTTTAAGGCCCCATCCATCGTGTGGAGTTTGGGTAAATCTAAGCCGCCTAAATCAGATCCCCACTTCCCTTGGTATCCTTCGCCACTGGTATGGATCCCTTAATAGTATAACCCCACCACCCAAAAAAATTGGAAGGGGGCTGGGCCAGATTTAGGGGTTTCCCACACCAACTTGGGACGGCAAAAGTTTGATTAACCAAAGCCCAAAAAAAACCTGATCAGTATAGGCAAACCTACCCATCCAATAAGTCCCCTCACCCCATAGGGGTGATCACTTCCATCCCTGGGCGGCAGGTTCCTTTACCAGAGGCCAGTATCAGGAACTACAGTGAAAATCACCCAGAGAGAGGAATATCCACCGTTCCAGATAGCTTATCAGTGCTGTCAGTGGGAAGGTCAGACGAGCGCGTACTGGTCAGCAGACTGTCAATAGGAAACAAATCATTCACCTTGTTCATGATTAGTTTCCTTTTAGAAAGTCTGCCTAAATCTGACACCAAGTCCCTTGCTTGGAATGTACTTTTAATAGAACTAAAAGTTAGCAAAATAAAGGTAGTGCAGTTAAATAATCTTTTTATATAAGGTTAAGCAATCAAAAACATATGTAAGGCTTTTTATTAACAACAGTGTTCAGGGTGGAGCAAAACTTCTGGATAGACAACATTTTGAGTCTGCCCCTGATTATGATTAGGATCAAGCAAAGCTACTACTCCCTGAACATTAGTAGTGCAAGAAAGTGCAACATATAGCTGACCATGGATGAAGGGGTCACGGGTAAGATCAAGCCCTACATTATTTAGAGACTGGCCCTGAGACTTATTGATTGTAATTAAAAAACTTAGACAAATAGAAAATTACCAGCGCTGCAAGGTAAAATGAAACTCCTGCTCCTCAAGCATTGTCAAGCAAGGAATAATGTAAGATCAGCCCTGATAGAATCCTGAATTAATTGTTACACAGATTGTGTTTTGTTAAAGAGCATCAACTATGACCATTGTACCATTGCAAAGACCCTCAGAAGTATACAGGTTTATTAAGATCATGGCTGGAGCACCAACCTTTAAAGTAAGATGTGCTAGAGGCAAGCTGCTGCAGTTTCAGGTGTTCATAACCTCTACTGGTATTAAATCTTTGACATCATGAATCTCTCCAGGGTCAGCAGTATCTTCCAAATAATAAGTAGTTGGCACACCAGGGCAAGATTCAAGAACATTGGAGTTGATACCAATAACCTGGTTAGTAGTGATGGCTAAAATAGCACAATTAGTAAAGTATTCACCAGCAGTTTCAGGGGTAAGAGCTTGAAGTTACTCATTAGGATAGATGCTTTCTAAAAGCTGCTCAGTTTGAGTAACCTTTCTAATCATTGAAGGCAAGGCTAGTTGGCCATGATAGTCTGGAGCATAGCTCAATGTAAGTAGCCAGATATTGTAGGCCTGATCTTGAGGGGTATCGTATAAGTGCATGTTTTGATGAAGAAATAAGATTTCAAGATGTTGCCAGAGATTGATACTTTGAATACAGGCATCTATCTGCTGAGCGCGGTTACCATTGCGGACAATCAGAAGTGTCTATTGAAAATCTTCACCAAACAACACTGGAATGCCACCAAAAAGATGATTATTTTGACAAATATCACAAAGAGTACGCTTAACAGCCAGAATTACATGTGTGTGCTGCATAAGAGTCTTATCCCATATAATCAGGGTAGTTTGGTGCAGCTGATCTGCCAGCTAGGATTGAGAGGAAATCTTGCAAAAATCATTTTCATCCAAGTTTAGAGGAAATTTGAAGGCTGAATGAGCAGTCTTGCCTTGTGAAAGAAGAGTGGCTGCAAGTCCAGTAGCAGCAACACGTATAACTTTCATATCCTGATTTTGATAGTGAGCAGAAAGAGCATTATATAAAAATGTCTTGCCAGTACCCCCAGCACCCTGAAGAAAGAAGTGAGAATAGTGAGGGTTGACATTAATCTTGCAGATAATATGGTTAAAAACTTCTTGCTGTCCTTCATTAAGCTGTCCATCTCTAATAACAGGTTGGAAATTTGGAGGCTCATATCCTTGGCCTTGATCTTGTTGGCCTTCCCAGGCCTCAGCATAAGGGGGAAGATCAAACTTATGTAAGGTACGGCTAAACCTTTTTAACTCACAGTCAAGTAAATAAAGACCATAGTTGAGATGTGGATATTCAAGGTTAGGAGAAATCTGGGCAATAAACTGTAAACAGTGCTCTAAGTCAATACAAAAATGCTCATGGAAATTATCCCAAATGCTATGGGCATTTCCAAGATCACCAGAAGTAAGAGCCATAACAAATAGACAGTGCTGCATATGGTCAGAAGCGGGTTTAGCAGCTTCAGATAAAAAGCAACTCTCTAATACTCATCATCTCTAAGAAGACCTAAGGCAGCACATGCTAGCTTATTGCTTTGATAGGTTACCCTGAATCACCCTCACCACTGTGCGTAAATCTGCAAAAGATGCACAGCCACGCTAAATAGTTAAGAGAAGACAGAAAAAGAACCGCTCACCCTGATTTGAGCTGACATTATACATGCAACCAAACTGGCTTCTTTGCTGATGTCTATGCCAGGTGCGCCTTTGTAAATTCCAAGTAAAGTGCTGTGGAAACTCACTATAAAGATAGGCAAGACCATCAGCATTCTGAGCATTGTAGTTCATCTATCCCATCAAGGTTGTCAAGGGAGGATTTTCAATGTGATGCTGAACATTTGAACCTGCTTTGTAGTAAACCATCTGCTGATCTTCAGCATGAACTGCTAGGCAGATTATTGAGGGATACATAAAGTGGTGAAGAAATTCCATCAGATCCCACACAGCTTTGAGAGGTCCAATATAGCAACCATAAAGATGCTGTTTAACTTCATTTCCTTGGGCATCAGGGTGGGCAGCTTCAGTCTGAGCAAGGGACTGATAACCCTCAAGTGTAGCAGTATACATTTCTCACCCTTGGAAATATACTTTAACACATATTTGATTGACTTGAGATTGGTACAGACCTCAAAATTGATAGTTTGCTTTGAACTTTAAGGGCAGGGCAATAAGGTACAACCCAGCTATTGTCAATCTCAATATTGTTTTGGCCATAAAAATTAGGAGGCCAAGCTGGATCTGGTTGACAGCGGCGGTAATTAGGGTAACCATTTTCTGGAATGCTAGTCCCTGGGGTGAAGGGCTTTGGGAAATATTCTGTACACCAGCAGCCATTAGGAAAATCATCCATAAAATGTGCATTGGGATCTAGTGTACCACAGGGAGAATGAATCATGCAGCTAAGCACAATATCATAGAGAGCATTGTGTTCAGGACCAAGTGTCATGGCCCTTCATGACATGGTAGCTTTAAAAAGCCACATTTTAAAAGCTTGGATTGATAAAGCTACTTCTTGTTGTCAGAAAGCTACCTTGATGATCTCCCTAGGTACCCTAGATCAAAATTTATGGCAATTTAAAGAGCCGAGTTCAAAACCCCTGTCAACATGTCCCAAACGATCGCGAGATCGGATTTCAAATCAAGACAAGCAACAATTAGTAAGCGGGCAAATGTAATCATATCTCAGCTTCCAGTGATCAGTTTTGGACGTTCCTAAGCTCAAATGAAAGCCCCAGATGAGGAGAATCCATCCAAAGTGTTTTTAGATGACTAACTGAGGCAAAGAAAGAAGTTTGAATCTGTCCAAAGAAATATGATTAGAATTAGTCAGCTGATGTCTCAAACTTTTAGCATGACCCCCCAGATAGAGAGACAAGGACCTTCAGGAATAATCTGGAAGAATCTCAAAGACCAATGTAAATGGTATAAGAAGAACCTAGTTCCCTTTTTCCCCATTGTGATCATTCTTGGTCTGAATAATAAATAAAAGACTTCTCTTAGACTATAGCTTAAATGGATCAGAGTTGGAAGCCCTTGGGCCCTGACATCAAGCATGCAATCAGGAATCTCAGCCCAAATAAGCTGATCAATTTTTTCTGGCTGCTGGTAGAAATTGTTCTGTGACTTTAAAAAAATACAGTGACAATGTGGGAGGCCCTGCTTCTGGTACTCCATAATACAAAAGTGAGTTTGGTAAGGGCCAAAAAGCCTTGCTTCATATCACAGATAAGCTGTATAACTTTGATATGAAATAAACAGACAACTAAATCCAGGCAATCCATGGCTGTTTCTGTTGGCCAAAGCTCATCAGTTATCTCTTTTCAAGCACTGTTGGCAGTGAAGGTAATGAATAAGGTAGGTTTACCAAGATTTCAGACAATTGTCATAACATCTTGGTATAGCTGCTGCATATGGCGGTGTGAGCCAATATGTGAAGAGGAAAGTATGAAACAATGACCAATAACATCAGAGTTCCTTTTGGAATCTGCTCGGGTATAGTAATTAGTCATTGTGTTATAGACCTCTGCTCGGAAGATGTGCTGATTGTTCTCAATATACCAAAGTCTAAGCATATCACATGAGGCCCAATCATCAACAAAAAATTGTTAAAAAAGGTTGCAGGCATAAAAGAGCACCTTTGGTTGAGTATGTCATAAAAAGATGCGGTAGCAATAGTACTCCCAGATGCTTATGTTTTCTGCCGCAGTAGGATTATTGTAAGCATGTACCAGGCCATAATGATAGCCTAAATCCCTTGTTGAAAACAGAAGGACATAGTGTGTAAGAATATAGATGGCTACAGAAGGATCAATACAGGTAAGTGTACAATTGCAATTGTGCAAAAGTACATGGCAACAGGTACACTCTGAAGCCTCCAAAGTTGCAAAGTTGGGAGGTAAAAAAGCTGCAATCTGAGATATTTCAGGAAAATTATAAACATTCTGATTGGTGCTGGATTCAACCATTAAATTTAAGTTTGGTTGAATGTAAGCAACCCCATCAGGATGCTCAGTAACATAATCCTCTATCAGCTCAGTGGCTGTTTGGTAAAGTGGGATAAAGGGGTTAACCTTCCTAAGCAAATCTTCAAGTAGCTGTAGAGTGAGGGGATTGTGTTGGCAATTTCTTCCCTGGTGTATCTCAAGCGCAAGCTCTGGGTCTATAAAATAGAGCTAATTATAGCTTGGGTCAGTGCCAGGGGTAGCCAATACTGGGCCTTGGTGATGATATAGTTCCCCATGGATTTGAAATGGAATATATGGGGCATTGGCTCCAAAGCGTAAATCCCGGCCTGTAAACAAAGAGTTCATAGAAAAAGTTTCATTTTACTGCCAAATATTATTGCAAAACTCCACAGCCTGAGGAGTGTTTTCAGTATATAAGTTTTGTAAGGCTGGGGGGATTTCTCTTAAAGGGGGAAGTTGTATGGTGCCATCATTGTAGAATGATGTAAATTTAATATGCTCAGGAGTTGCAATACAAACCACTTTGCAAGCCCATTGCAAAATAGAACAGTGTACACAGATCTCAGACATGCACCCAATATTGAGTGGGATCCATGTGTGTCAATTTCTAAAAAAAGGCATCTGGATCTGGTACAGTTTTAACTATATTCTGTCCCTGGTGTGCTTCTTGCAAATTCTTAATTTGTTGGCAAGTTTGACAGGTTTGAACTCTCCTTCTTCTAGTGGTAAGACTTCAAAATTGATCTAAGTTATAATATAAAAGTCAGTCATTGCATTGGATATAATTATTATTTGGAGCTTGAATGGGATTATCAGATAAGATTGTCTAAAATTGGGAAAGAGTCTCCCTGATAAGGTTTTCAATTGGAATACTCAATCAGTTAGGATCACATCCAGCCATCAGAACTATTGCTAAAATATCATTAAAATAAGATTTTTTATTCATCAATTTGTTAAGGCTAATTATTATATTAGTTTTTTATTCATCAATTTTCAGAATAAGTCTTTATTATAAGGTATAATCAAAACTAAATAAAATATTTCTATCAAAGGTTTTGCTTTACTTCAATAAATTAGAAGAAACAATATTTTATTTGGACTATATTTAGACAAAAATAAAGAGTAGGGTTTATTCTGGTAAAGGTATATTTTTTACAATACAGAGTAAATAATTATGGTTTTTTATTTAGATGTTAAAATTGTATAATTCAATGAGTTTTTCATGTTTATTTTAGTATTTTGTAATTAAAGAATAAAAAATGTTGATTATCTTTTTGAGATGATCTGCTCTGAGAAAAAAAATTATTTAATCAGCTAACAAAAAATAAAGTTATTTAGTCAAAATGAGATAAAAAATTAGAATTTTGTTTACATTGATTGCTTTTTTAATTTGTTTTGAATGAAATTTAAGAGCTGCCTTTTAAAGTTATTTTGAGTTAATTAATTATTTTTACCTTTATCCTTTTGCTTACTTTAAGTTGGCTTAAAAATGTGAAGGTTCTGAGTGGGATAGTAGACTTGAACCTTTGATCAAGGTAGGTTGGATAAAAATATATCTGGTTGAATAAGGTTGTAATATGAAGGGTGGATTAAAAATTACCTTGATGTTTCTTTTTATTAGTTTATTTTTGATTGAAATGGCTTAGAACTCTATAGTGGTTAGTAGTAAATTAGGCTTAACTAAAAGACCTTTACTATTGGTCAAAATTGATGTCGTATCCATGGCACTGCATTGGATTGGCTAGGGTTAATATTAGTGGATTAGTATTAGTGGACAGGGGTTACCATGTGGATTTGTCAAATTTGAATGGCAGAGTTAGCTCCCGCCGGAGTAGTTTACATCCTTTTCTTTTTAAATACTTATTCAGTATAATGCCTTGGCTGGCTGCTCAAAGCCAGTGATGGCAGGGGCCCCCATTGCACTAGAGTACCGCTCATCCAAAAGCTTTACAGCGGCTTAGCAGCTTTGCTGACAGCTCTGCTGGCCCCAGGGCAGCCTGAAAGGCTACCACCAAAAGCCTATTGGTAGACTCCCAAGGTAGAATAAGATGCAGACATGTATATGAGCTTGGGTGTAGAGTTTCATACTAATTTGGTAGGCAAGAAGAAAACTATATTTACCCTTGAACAGCCAGAGTTCTGCCACATATCAGATGCCTCTATAGATCAAACCTAGCCAACTTCTCTGTGAAGGCCAAGGGATAATATAACACTACACTCTCAAGAGTACAGGCTTTTAAATCCAGCTTCAGAGGGAACTCTATAAAGCCCACAGGTCTATAAAACATCTCTGGTGGACAAAAACCTGTGGGTAGAGGGGCAGGCAGGTCAGGAGAGATGGTGTTCAGATGGCAGCTGATAAGAATAACATATGAAAGCAATTAAGAAATCCAACCGTCCATAGCACCTCCTTATTTTGAAATGGCAATAGAGTCCGGTCCTGGACTTGGGGGTTCATATAGTCCTTCATCAGGGGTGTCAGGGATGTTCCTGACACCATCTGGATTTTGCCCTCATCCCAACTTGGAAACAGAAAGTGAATTTCCTTCCAAATACAACTGGTCACAAGCAGCACTCCCCCCATCAAATCAGGAAAAAAGAAATAATTAAAGACTTAACAGGGCTTAATAAAAACTGGAACAATCTAACATCCAGGCTGGCACTCACTGCAGTTGCCCAGGCACCTGCTACCCTCGCCAGTCCTGCCTGCCAACCACCCCCAAGCCAGGCACCTGCAGGCTGGTCTGCCACATGCTACCCACCTTCCAGCCCCAACAGCCTTCTGCTTGCCCGCTCTCTTCCCAGAGCCCAGCCTGTGTTTAGCCTGCCCCCAGGAACCTGCCCACTATTTCCTACAAACAATCAGAATCATCCAAAGGGGCTAACCAACATGAAGTTACCTTGGCCAAAATTCTAAAATTGGTACATAACCCCTGCAATCCAGAACAGCATGGGACCAATTCCCAACCAAGACCATCAACCCTGTGCCAACCAGTAAGGATCTGGGACCCAGGCTGCATGGTTGGGGCTAGAATCTTATCAGGGCATGACACTTGAGTAAAATATTGGCACTGAGGCAAAACTGGTCCTGAATTTCTTCCTGGAAGCAACAGTTCCAGGATCTATTGGCCCTGGATAAGAGGTACTCACCCATCTGCAGACAAGAGAGGGCAAGAAGCGTTGGCCACCCTTCAACCTCCCAGCCCTGAGCCGCACAGTCTAAACTCTTGGGGTTTTTGTCCCTGGCTCTCACTCCCGCTTGCAACCCTTTACCCAGAGAAAGATGCAACAAATAGAGGGTTGTCTTTCAGGGATAGGTTGTTTCATTGTTGAAATATTACCCCAGTCAATTATATTTTTTTAAGCCCCACCACCCAGATAGCTTGGCTAACTCCAAAAAAATCCCTGATCCCCAGCTGGGGGAAGATGGACCATATCATTGTTCTAGCTGTGCTCACAGCTTGCCTTGGGGTGAGAGGTTATCAGCCAAACCCTGACATGTTTGGGCCGTCACTAGAAGGACTTGGGGGAATCTGTTACAGAGATCTAGGGCGGCTAAACTCTTCAAATGGTGCTCTGTGGCCTTTACTAGTGCCCCGCGTGAACAATGTCACTAGCTGTTTACACCTCTGGGCACTGCACTCTGTTGTACTTTGCTGGCAGCTTTGGATGGTACAAGACCCATTTCAAGGTGGCTAATGATTGATGACAGTCTACCCTACCATCACTGTGCTGACTGGCTTCTAGATTGCTAACCTGCTACCCTACCTTGCCCGGCTAATTCTCATGGACCTTG